>CM042840.1:6109262-6120159 GCA_023653725.1 Bungarus multicinctus | reverse complement strand
CTGGTAAATTAAATGTTTAGCTAAGCTCCCCATTAATACAAAAGAGTTAGAAAAGGACATCAAAGACGGATCGACTGATCAGACTCAGTATACAGGAACCGGAAATGATCCGGTAACCAAAAAAAATAAAACTGAGTGTTTACGGATTAGAGGCATTGGACAAATGCATTCAACAAACAACAACAAAGAAAACACCGGTGGCATTGTAGGCAGGTTATTACCCACCCCTCTGCTAGAAAAATGAAATATCATACAAAGGTAGATATTTCCCTAAACAGAGCGAAACCAGAAGCAGAAACTAAATCCAGAAGCAGAAACTTAGCCCCCCAACCTCTCCACACCTTGCTAATGGACCAGTACTCTGAATCTAGGCCACTCTATTTACATACCAAAAGATCGACTCCAGGTAGAGTTATAATAGGAATTGCCCAAAGCCCTTTCATTACATCATCATACAACAAGGGCTCAACCACAGCCGGGGATTCAGGACGCCTACTGGTTGCCTGCATGGCCCCAGGGAGGGACAACTAATCAGAACAACAAGCTCAAAATTCTAATTTCATAGAGGCAGTTAAACCCAGGGTGCTATCAACATCTCTCCCTCTTTCTTACCCAAGGATGTGGTGCCTGCTGCCACCATAAACCAGCTTACTAACAGCCCTATGTTTCAGGTCTTTCACCACTTGGAAAACTGAACCAGAAGGATAATTCTGCAAAGCATAGTTTCTGACCGTTGTGCGGGCTCGGCAAAAACTGTAGCTTCCTTCTAAAACATGCCTTAAAGGAGCTTTCAAATTCAAACCGCTCTTCCCCCCATGCAAGAAAGACAAAAATTCATATATGTGACCAAATTCGTCTACCGATTACATCATCAGCACGTCTTTTATTCAGGGGTCTCCCCAATCAGAGCTGGGAGGGAAACTGATGTTGTGGAAGCAAACAGGCATAAAATCATGCCATGCCCCGTACAATTACAATTGACCCCACAATTTCTGTGATAATGAGACATAGTAAGGGAAATTTTCCCCATTTAGACCTTTCCTGCCACTGTGTTAAGGGATCATTGCAGTTGTGAAGCTAATAACATGGTTGTTAAGTGAATCGGGCCTCCAACATGGAACTGTCAGACACTGAACTGTCCTAAATACGAGTTCAGTGGAAAAGTGTCGAATTTTGATCCGGCTGTGCTACCGGGTCAAAGGTTGAAACCAGCCATGAGTCACTTTTTTCAGGTGCAATTGTAATTAAATGTAATGCGTAAATCAAGGATCTTCCTGCTCCTACAGACGGCCTTGGCAAGCAGAAAGAGTGCTTCAGATTTATGCTTTGCTGGAGAGAGTCAGATATATTGAAAAAATTAATTGCCATAGCCAAGCAAGTGTTTTTTTTAAAACAAAAAAAATAAAAAAAAATATTTGCCGCGGGACGGTACCAATATCTTCCAATACTGGAAGCCAAACAAGATCCGTAGGGGAGATCCATAACACAAAGTGGTCTAACTTCAGTAATTATAGGTTTGATAGACGCAGCTGCTGGAACTAGTTCATTCCTCAAAAAAAGAGCATTCATTTTCTTGCTCGTCCACAGGGTGGGGCGGGGGGAAGGTATTCGAGGGGAAGGCAGTGTAGCAATCTTAATCATTCAGCAAATAAGGCTCACGTCACATAGGGCAAAAAATCAGAAAAGAAAATACAGGCTGAATAGTCAAGACCTGGTTGAGACCAACTCCATGTCAAGGTCGTGGCTAATCTCTCAAATGACCCAAGTGCTAGAGCCACTGTAACTACATAGCCAAAAAAGGGCGAAGAGTGTTAAACCTAATATTACGAGTTTTTTATCTGGAAACTAGTACCACGAATAAATCGATGATACAAAACAGTGATAGACGAATAAGCTATCAGGTCTGGAACCCCCCCCACATTTAAGTATCTGAATTTAAACGTGGAAAGTCAGAAAATCTTACAGGAAGAGTTCTCCACGCCTCTATTCGTTGCAGAAGACTGATGCCACCAGACCGAAATCTAGGACCTAAAAAACATAGAAATACGCCGCCTTCGGTCGACTAAGTATAGTATAAAAATCATATATTGCCGTCATCCCTGTCAAGAATACTCCGCTTCAACCCTAACAACACACGAGCAAATCAATAGAGACAACTAAAGGTATCGCACCACACTGATTGCAGGAAATACGGACTTCAGCAACGGGGGTCCATGTCTGGAAGACTCTACCTGACTCTGTGGATTCTTCCCCAAACCCCAAAAATAGACCTTAGGGACGCCTACTATTGACAACACCCTTTCTAAGAGGTCTGTCGGGAGCAGCATAAGTGCACCAAGTGCTACCGTCCTGGCCTCGTGTTTCTTTCTATTTTATATTTTATGTTTTTATTGTATCCAGTAGTCATAACGAATGGTTGACCTCTCAGACTACTTATCTCGTTAAGCAATTGACAAATAAATAAAAATAAATAAAAAAAATGTACCTTTCAACCACCCACAGGTTAACACACTTGGTGGGCTTGAGAAGGAAGACATCATGAATTGAGCAGAAGAGGCAACGGCAGGGGACCTCGACGTTTGGGTTAAAGTCATCGGACCTCTCCATGAAGAGTGGACAGTGGTCAGGCTCTGTCTTCTGACCTGAGGATGCCTCCCTAGAAAAGTCAAACAGATGGTGAAAAAATGGGAACAGCACCAAACTTATAAAACCCCAACGAGATGGAGCGTAGGACAGGGATGGGAATTTTTGTGTGGTGTGCCGACAGCGGTGGCGTGCCGGACCCCACAATGCAATGCGCACCCCCTCTTGTGCTGCCCATGCAAAACTCCTTCCCCCTTACTGCATGTGCCATGCGCATGCTCCTAGATGATTTTCGGCTGTTTGAGGACGTTTTGGTCCTCTGGAGGGCTCAAGGGAAACCTCAGGAGCCTCAGGCGGCTGAAAAACAGGCCGTTTTTGGCACTTCGGTTTAATATTTCAGAAGGCCCGTTTTTCGGCCTCCCGAGGCTGCAGAGGCTTCCCTTGAGACTCCAGGAGGGCAAAAAACAGCCTCAAGCGGGCCAAAAATCGTTGGGCGGTGCGGCATGCACAGTGCAGGTTAAGTTTGGCTGGTCGTGACTCCTGGTGGAGACGACTTGAGGAAGAGGAGGACAGCACAGGGAGGGGACGAGTGTGGCTACGAGGTGGGGAGGAGGCTGGGAAGGGCAGAGGACACCCGGAGCCATCAGCGGATGGAGCCAGGCACATCCACGTCCATTCTAGGGAACGCAGGAAGAAAAAGGATTCAGGAAAAGCGAGAGCATTCGGGAGGAAATTACCATGATCCTCCTCGTGGCTGCAGCGGGGAAGCTATTCTATCAGTTTGTACTGTCATTTTAGACTGTGGGAGTCAAAGGTAGGGTCCTTTGAAAGAGGTTATCTTGTTGGCATTTTGCCAGGACTGATCCTCGTTATCTTCCTGGAATGTATGAGAATTATTGGATTGCTTCGGAACCCGTCAATGCGGTTTGTTTGGTCTCTTTTGCCTCATTATTTCTTTGTGCTTTTAAACCTGTGCCTACTCAAAACATGAAGTTAAGTGAAGGCAATTCCCGGATTTTAATGGAGTTTGGGTTTTGGGTTATTCTGAGGAATGGGGCATCACAGGCGGGGCGCATGCCAAGCCCACAAATGGCCTACGTGTGCCACTGTGGTCTGCATGGTGCCCTGTGGCCCCCCATAGCGGGTACCGAGTCCTGGTGATGTTCGCCATCATGCGTAAGATGTTTTCTTCCCGGGAGATGGAATGCCTGCCAGACTCCTAACAATGGGAGTAGTAGATGGGGAATTATGGCCCTTTTGGACTTGTGGACTTCACTACATAATGCCCCGAGCAGCCAGGGAGTTTAAAGTCCACAGCATAAAAGGGCCATAGTTCCCAATCCCTGGGATTGAATTCCCCCACAGAGCAAAAGAAAATCCACAAGAGGGACTTGTGATCACATCTGCGTGCTTCAAGCCACAAGGTTGCAGGAGCAGGGTCACCAACATTTTCTAAGCTGGTTTCGTACTACTCAATAAAAAAACAAGGTTATTGGCCCCGTTCACAGCCATAAAAACAGCCCTGGTGTAATGCCAGGATAGGCCAGCCAGATGTTCCCCTGGTTTGAAAAGAGCAAGCAAAGAAAGGGCTCATCTCTCTCCTAACATGAAGGTATTTCAAAACCGTTTGTACCTCATAAATGAATTCAAATTCCCTGAGATTAGCAGGAGGAAAGGTCGGGGGTCCTTCCCCATGTTCACTCGAACCGGGACTGGCTCATCCCCAGATTTCTTGTCCAGCCTAACGGCATGAAAGCACAAGCAGTTAGTTTCACCACTGAAGCATGGGGCCTAGGGAGGAAGAGACGAGAAGGAGATTCTTTTCAAGGAAGGAGCAAAAATTAGTAGGAGGATTGTCAGGAACACAAAGACGAGGAAAAATCGCTCTGCGGACAGGCCAAGGCCAATATTGACCAGCATTTGTTTCTCCTTAGGTGTTGCTGGTTTTTTATTTATTTATTTATTTCAATGCTTGACCAAGTAATAGGTAGAAGTATTAAAAAATAGTTATGAATGACATGGATAATATAAGAAAAAATAAAAGAAAACAATAGGGCAGGGACAGTAGGCACGTTGGGGCGCAGCACCCCCCTACAGATCTCTTAGGGAAAGGGGGAAGTCATAGTAACTAGTCTAAGGTTAAAATTTTGGGATGTTGGGGAAGAACCACGAGTAGGTAGAGGTATTCCAGACATGACCACTTGTGCTGAAGTCGTATTCGGCAAAATCAAGTTGGTTCGCTTCACCTGCGTGGGTATCTTCTTGTTTGATCTGTTGTTGTGGCTCTGGTTGAATGAAGTATCATTTTGACCGAGGAATTGCAATGTATGATTTATATACATATTATTACATACATTAGGATCGGACCGCAGGCGGCTGCGTTCTAGAAATTTACCGTCTGTGCATAGAGGGGTGCATAATGGCGCACCAAAAGTGCCTACCGTCCTGTCCTATTGTTTCGTCTTTTCTTAGTCAATCCATTCTGTATTTATAACCGGTTTAGACTTATAGCTGTTATCTAATAATGTTTTGACAAAATAAATAAATAATAATAAATAAGGATCTGCAAACGAGTAGAGGATATTCTGTGAAATTTCTGGACTTTCTCAAACTGTGTAATATCAGAACATAATGTGGTTCCAGAGTGCTGAGATGTATTCGAGTATTGGTTTAGCAAATGTTTTATGCTATAGTTATTCGTGTAATATTACAGAGAAAAAGCTAGTAAGATTAGGTAACTCGCGACACCTTGTTGGCATGTAGTGATGTGGGCTCCTAGCACTTAGGTCATTTGAGGGCGTTACGCCAGGACCTGACAGGCTTCGGATCTCACCAGGTCTTGGACTATCAGCCTAGATTTTATTTTTTGATTTTTTTCACCAACTGAGATAGGACAGAGCATTTATTTGTTAAGATTTGAAGTTGCCATGTGTTTGACCATTTGATACATAGTCAAGGTCTTTTTGAAGGGTAGTATTGTCTGTGGTGTTGAATAGCTTTACATCATCATGAAGATAACGCAGTTGCTCTTGATATGATCACAGATATGAGGTATGATCACAGATATGATCACAGATATGAGGTAGATTGAAGGTTGCTCCCAAAGAGAAGATCTTTGGTCCTTCAAACCAAAGAAGACCTTTGAAGATCTTCTTCATTTCCCCTATTGGTCCTCTTAACACTCTCCACCAAACTGGAGATAACTCAAACTCTTCAAAACTCATAGACCTGATCTCCAAATTCACCTGATTATCCTTTAAATCATCTTATTAGGGGCCATCAACACAGCTCAAGGTCTACAAGTTCATGATGTGCTGTGTGAAGAAGTACAGGTCAACTTAGGGTCATTTATTTAATGACTATTTGGAGTTACGATAGCATTGGAAAAATGATTTACAACTTATATTCAAAGCTATGAATGTTGCACCAGCACAGCTATGAATTGTCACGTGATGTAAGAGGAGTGGTAGAGCATTGGGGATAAAGTCAAAAAATCAGCCTAGACTATCTATGTTGCAATAAACAGACCAAATCCAATCCCTTTTGAATTCCATCAACCTTTACTTAGTGCTAAAATAGTGCTAGTCTTAGCTGACTAGATTCCAATGCACAGGCATGAAGAATAATCATTTTAATTGGAACTGAATGTGTGGTCCCGGTCTTTTGCACCTAACATGTGATCATGATTTGGGCAGTTGGCAGTCGGCTCACATTTATGATGTGATCATGGCTTGTGACCTCCACAGCTGGCTTCCAACAAGCAAAATCAATGAGAAAAGCCAGATTTGCTTAACAATTGTGCAATTTGCTCAATGACTGCAATGATTTGGGTAAAATTGAGTTTGGGTCACACGATGATTTGTTTAACAATCACATCACTCAGCAACATATTATGGTCCCAATTGTGGTAGAAGTTGAGGACTATCTGTATTTTATTTTGTCTCTTCTAAATCTCTTTCCAATAAGAATTTAAGATTAAACCAAGTCATTCCTAGTCCAATATGTCTATGGAGATTCTCAATCACCCAGGTCATGGTTGTCTCAAAGGCGTTTTTCTTTGAAGATGTTTCGCTTCTCATCCAAGAAGCTTCTTCAGAAACATCTTCAAAACCTTTGCGACAACCATAACCTGGATGATCTGGAAACATCTTCAAAGAAAAACAAAGTCCAGATGTTTTTTAAAAAGACATCCTACTGGGACATCCTATTCCAACATTTTGTTTCTCCTAGTGGCTTCCTGATGCCTCTGAGATGCTGGGAGATAGGAAATGAAAATGGACATCTCCTTCCTTCCCACTAGTGTTCCTCAACATCTGATATTATGAGGTATTATGGAGCCTTCAACACTCATATACCTCAATAGACCTGTCTGTTATGAATATATTAATTCTCACCTGATCACTAGAAATATCTTGTGGTCCTGGGCTCCATGGGTTAAGTTTTCTCTTGTTTATTTTCAATCTCCTCCCAAACATCGATGTATGACACATACACACACAATTGTGGGGTTTCAAAAGAGAATGGAAAACTTCACCTTGCATTGTTCATTCAAGCCAGGCATGATTTTACGAGTTGAGAAAGAAACATGGATATATTTTGGCAAGGAGAAGATAATTCTGTGACTTGGTATCAGGAATTAGCCAATTTGATTCTATCAGTGCCTTGGGCCCTGTGATCTGAGGTTTAAAGATTGGTAACCATCTAAAAAATAGGAGACTAACAAATCACCTCCTACCATTGAGGTTACCCAACAATCACAACCGTGGAATTATTATTTTTTACTTACCTGCCACATGTAGATAATGTAATGAGGTCGGCCTGACTTCGTGTAGGTATACAAGACCAGGTAACAGTCACCCCCATAAAACTGGCCATAAGTCTTGGGATTAACTGGAACCATCTCCCGATTCTCAATCCGCCATACCTGAAAAAAAAAAAACCCAGATGCAGCGTTCACACAACATGAGCCAGTTTGGTCTAGTGGTTAGGGCACCAGTTTAGAAACCAAGAGACTGAGTTCTAGTCCCATCTTAGCCATGAAAGATGTCTGGGTGACTCTGGGCCAATCACCAGGAGACAGTGAGTTCTAGTTCCACCTTAGGCATGAAAGCCATCTGGCTAACTTTGGGTCAATCACCAGGAGAGGGTGAGTTCTAGTCTTGCTTTAGGCACAAAAGTTATCTGGGTGACCTGGGCCAATCACCAGGAGATGGAGAGTTCTAGTCCCACCTTAGGCATGAAAGATGTCTGGGTGACTTTGAGCCAATCACCAGGTGACAGGGAGTTCTAGTCCCACCTTGGGCATGAAAGCCAATTGGGCAACTCTGAACTGGTCAAAGCCCTGAAGAATGACAACAACATAGCAGGGTCTCTGGTGCTTTCTGAGCTTGCTTATTTTCTTGCAAACATTTCATTACCCAAACTAGGTGGCATCATTAGTGCTAATCCACCAAGGACCTCTCATGTCAACTCTGAGCTACAGATATTCTCTTTTTATTAAAAACATATGAAGAACAGTTGCAGAAATTGGATATGGCTAACCTAGAGAAAAGAAGGACTAAGGGTGAAAAGAAGGACTAAGGGTGGCTAACCTAGAGAAAAGAAGGACTAAGGGTGAAACAGTATTGCAGCATTTAAGGGGCTGCCACAAAGAAGAGGGGGTCAACTTATTTTCCAAGGCACCAGAAGGCAGGACATAAAGAAATGGATAGAAATTGTTCAAGGAGAGAGGCAACCTGGAATTAAGGATAAACTTCCTAATTGTGAGAACAATTAACCAGTGGAATGCCTTGACTCCAGAAGTTGTGGGTTCTCCATCACTGGAGGTTTTTAAGAAGAGACTGGACAGCCACTTCTCTCAGATTGTATAGGGTCTCCTACTTGAGCAGAAGGTTGGACTAGAAGACCTCTAAGATCCCTTCCAGCAATATTCTGATCAATCACTTGGAGACAGTGAGTTCTAGCCCCATTTTAGCCATGAAAACCAGCTGGGTGTCTTTGGACCAGTTACTCTTTGTCAACCCAACCCATTAGAAGTCAAAGACCACATGTAATATGTCTGAATTTGTAATACTGTGCATGAATGTCCTTAGGAGACAGAAGAGAGAACAATCATCATGTAAAATTGCCCCAACGAAAGTGAGGAGGCATGGAAAAAAATTCTGAACAGACCCTCCCTGGTTTTCCAAAGAGTAAAATGAAAGAAAGAACGAGCAAGTATCTTGACTTATGACCACAATTGGAATCTTGCTAAGCAAAGTAGTCATTCAATGAGTTTTTCCCCATTCTATGTCCTTTTTTTTTTCTTTCTATGTCCTTGTTAAGCGAATCCCTGCTGTTGTTAAGTTAGCAATATGGTTGTTAAGCGAAGTGTGGCTTCACCACTGACTTTCCTTGTCAGAAGGTCGCAAACGAGAATCACATGACCCTGGAATATTGCAACCGTCATAAATACGAGTCAGTTGCCAAGCATCCAAATTTTGATCATGTGTCCCTGGGGATGCTGCAGAGGTGATAATTGTGAAAAACGGTCATGAGTCACTTTTTTCAGGGTCATAATAACTTGGAATAGTCATTAAACGAATTGTTGTTATAGAACAACACAATAACAGAGCTGGAAGGGACCTCCTTGGCGGTCTTCTATCCAATGCTTTGCCCAGGCAGGAAACCTTATATCTGTCAAGCCCAAATTTGACATTCGTGTATCTTTTTAAATGGATTTCATCACTTGGAAACCTGACAATATCATTTCAGGCAGATGGTTGTCCAATCTTTTGGCAGGATAAAGAGCAAAGGGTGGAAACTAATCAAGGAGAGAAGCAACCTGGAATTAAGGAGAAATTGACTGACAGTGAGAACAATTCAACAGTGGAACAACTTGCCTCCAGAAGTTGTGAATGCTCCAACACTGGTGGTTTTAAAAAAAGATGTTGGATAACCATTTCTCTGAAGTGGTGTAGAGTTTCCTGCCTAATCAGGGGGTTAGACTAGAAGACCTCCAAGGTCCCTTCTAACTCTTCTCTTCTCTATTCTCTTCTCTCTTCTATTCTATATTCTATTCTATTCTATTCTACTCTACTCTACTCTACCCTACCCCACTCTACTCTACTCTACTCTACTCTACTCTACTCTACTCTACTCTACTCTACTCTACTCTACTGTTCTTAAAAGGCTCCAATGTTGGAGCATTCAAAACTTCTGGAGGCAAGTTGCTCCACTGATTAATTGTTCTCACTGTCAGGAAATTTCTCCTTAGTTCTAGGTTGCTTCTCTCCTTGATTACTTTCCATCCATTGCTTCTTGTCCTACCCTCAGATGTTTTGGAGAACAAGTGGACCCTCTCTTCTTTGTTGCAGCCCTTCAAATATTGGAATGTTGCTATCGTATCCTTGATTGTTTTCTATCCATTACTTCTTGTCCTGCCTTGTAAGTTAAGGATATACCTATATCTGAAAGAGCGAAAAAGCTCTCCACTTTCCAGAAGACTAATGAACAATGCCACTGGCCCTGGTGAATCTCCCTTAGGGGAGACCTGCTCTCGTACCAGCCTCTTGCAAACAAAAACATTTTCTGGATTGCTCAGGAGAGCAGCGGTCCCAGAAGACCATCTTGGAATAAGACCAAGGGGAAGAATACTGAAGGTGTGAAGAGACAGACAAGCACCTGCTAAGTTGGTGAAAACTGACCTCTGCAGAATGTACCAGATGTTAGACTTACCTGGCCTCAGGGAAGAAGATGTCATATGGGTCATCCCAGGGGTGGGATTCTACCAGTTTGGACTGGTTCTATAGAACCGGTTATTATGATTCTGTGTGATTCGGAGAACCTCTACTCTATTCTATTCTATTTCTTATTCTATTCTGTTCCATATTCTATTCTATTCTTTTTTATTGGTTTAAAAGCTTATTTTATACAGAAGATTGCCGTAATTAATTATAATACGCTATTGTTCCAATTGTTACTCTATTCTGTTATTCTCCACCGCCCCGAGTCCCAAATTGGGAGAGGGGGCAGTATATAAATAAAATAAAATAAATAAATAAATAAATAAATAAATAAATAAATAAATAAATAAATAAATTCTTGTTAGTCATATTACCAAATAAATAAATGATCACCATTTTTTTAAGTTTATGGCACAGCACAGTTGCTGCTTCTAAAAGGTAAAAGGATGATAAGAAATCCTAGACTTACAGGTTTTCATTTAGTGACTGTTGCACATTGAAAAAATGGGGCTTACAACCAGTCCTCGCGCTTACTGTAGGGAAAGCAGGACTCACTTAAAGACTGCATGATTCACTTAACTGCAGTGTAT
>CM042840.1:6056762-6104262 GCA_023653725.1 Bungarus multicinctus | reverse complement strand
AAAATTCAAATTCAGTGCTCCATGCTACAAGCATGAAGTTATTTCCATCCTTCTCCCAAACAAATCTCCAGGAATTGCACTTGTCTGATTTCTACCTGCGTATTTCTGCTGATTCATATGCTAATTGTTATTATTATTTTGAAATGTAAATACATGTTAAGATGTTTCTTAAGAGTATTTACGGGACCGCCTGCTGCCACCGTCAGTCTCTCGCCGACCAGTGCACTCTCATAGAGCGGGCCTCCTTGGGGTACCGCCGGCTGTAGGCTGGCGGCCCCGAGGGTTCGGGCCTTCTCTTTGAACGAATTGCCCCTGGAGATGAGGACCATCCCCGACCTGTTGACCTTCCGGCGCGCACTAAAAACCCACCTATTCCATCTAGCCAGTCTGGCCTAGAGTTATGTGAAATGGTTTTAAATTCGGTTTTTAAATGGTTTTTAATTTTTCTAATTCCCCACTTTTAACTCTTAAAGCCAATCTATTTAATTCTTTTAATTTATTTTAAATTATTGTATTTGTATTTATATGTTTTTATCTGGCTGTGCACCATCCCGAGTCCTTAGGGAAAGGGGGCGGTATACAAATTTGAATAAATAAATAAATAAATAATAAATAAATAAGTAAATATTTCAGCATATCACTTACCACTGCCCGACTAAAAGCAGCATTTTTTTCTTCCTTGCTGGACTCTTTTCCTCTCCAGACATAAATTTTCAAACCTCCCTGGTCTATAATGTGACAATCCTGGAGAAGGGGAAAGGGAAGAAGGTACACAGGAGGAGATAAGGAGAAGATGGACAAGGAGAAGGAGAAGATTAGCAGGGAAGAGGAGGAAGGAAGACAAGGAGAAGGAGATAGACAAGATAAACAATGACGAGTGAGAAGAAGAAAAAGATAGACAAGGAGGAGGAGGAAGAGATTGACAAGGTGGACAAGGAGAAGTAGATAGACAATGAGTAGAAGAAAACAGGGAAGGAGAAGATGGCAAGGAGAAGGAGAAGATAAACAAGGAAGAGAAGAAGAAGATAGATAGATAAGCAAGAGGAGAAGAAGATTGACCAGGAAGATAAGGAGAAGGAGATAGACAATGAAGTGGAGGAGAAGATAGACAAGGAAGAAAAGAAGGAGATAGACAAGGAAGAGAAGAAGAAGATAGATAAGCAGAAGAAAAAGAAGATTGACCAGGAGGACAAGGAGAAGTAAATAGACAATGAGAAGAAAATAGAAAAGCAGAAGATGGACAAGGAAAGAAGAAGATAAATAAAGAGGAGAAGAAGGAGACAGACAATGAGAAGAAGGAGGATAGGAGAAGATAGACAAAAAAGAAGAAGAAGATAGAAAAGCAGGATAAGATTGACCAGAGGGCAAGGAGAAGGAGATAGACAATGAAGAGGAGGAGGAGATAGAGGAGGAGGAGAAAAAGATAGACAAGGAGGAAAAGAAGCAGATAGACAAGGAAGAGAAGAAGAAGATACATAAGCAGGAGAAAAAGAAGATTGACCAGGAGGACAAGGAGAAGGAAATAGACAATGAGGAGAAGAAAAATATGGACAAGGAAAGGAAAAGATAAATGAGGAGAAAGAGGATGAGAAGATAGACAAAGAGCAGAAGAAAAAAAAGGAGGAGGAGGAGAGAGACAAGGAAGACAAAGAGGAGAAGGAGAACAAGATAGACAAGGAGAAGAAGAAGGGAAAAGAGAAGGAGGAGAAGGAAAGAGAAGAAAAATAACACAGGATTTCAACCAAAGATTCCTAGATCAGAACTGATATATATTACACTGAGATCATGTCCCTTTTATGGGGACAGCCAATCCGAACAATATCACCTCAGCAGTTGCCTATCTTACCTCGTGACTCAGGAGGTCTTGGGTGAGGGGCCGGGTTGCAATTTCTTGGACCACGAGATCTTTGCCATTTTCGTACACACTGTAGGTAGAAACAGGTAATGCAAATCTTTAACTATTTGTTTTTGTTTTTTTATAATTACTTTTTCTGCATATATTTCTACTTCACCACAAGCTTTTGCCATCAATCAATCTGAATAGAGCTGAAAGGGACTTTGGAGGTCTTCTAGTCCAACCACTCTGCTCAGATAGGAGATCCTATACCAGGGATGTCAAATTCAAGGCCCACGAGCCAGATCCAGCCTGTGGGATGCTTAAATCTGGTCTACGGAGCCGGCCTGGAAACATCAAAGGACCAGCCCGTCATGCCTCTGCTGGCCAGAACAGGCCACGGGGGGCCCACATGCAACCCTCCTGCAGCCTGTTTTCAGCCTCCATCGCCTCCTGCAGCACTCTGCCAGCCAAAAAAGGCCATACGGAGGCCACGCAAGGCCTCCACGCAGCCCGATTTTGGCATCCACGGCCTTCAGCAGCACTCTCAGTGGTGCGATTCAGCCGGTGTAACAACCGGTTCGTTGAGCGCACACGAAACGCTGCGCTTCACACATGTGCTCTACAGTTTAAAAAGCACATTTTCAACCCAATTACTTACCTTCTACTGCAGCCCCTGGGACTAAAACAGCTGTGGTACGGCAAACCGCTCTGCCTGCGTGAATCAGCTGTGCTAAAAATCCGGAAATACAGCACAGGAAAGAACAGGGGTGGGATAAATGGTCACCGGAACTACCAGTTCGCGCGAACCGGTCCAAACCGGTAGAATCCCATCCCTGTCTCTGCCCCCCTCCCCAAATATGAGGCGCTGCACCTCATTTTGGCCATCAGGTGCTGCATCTCCCCCCTCACTCCCCATCCCTACCCCTGCTGGCCCATGGAGGAGAACTACAACTCTAATCCGGCCCTCAAAGAAATCTAGTTTGACACCCCAGCGCTATACAATTTAAGAAAAATGGCCGTCCAGTCTCTTCTTAAAAGCCTGATAATGGAGCAGCCAAAACTTCTGGAGGCCAGTCGCTCCACTGTTTAATAGTCCTCACTGTTAGGAAATTTCTCCTTAAATTCTGGCTTGTTCTCTCCTGGATTAGTTTTCATCCGTTGTTTTTTCTCTTGCCTTCTGGTGCTTTGGAAAAATAAGTTGACTCTCTCTCCTCTGTGGTAGCCTTTCAAATACTGGATTTAAAAAAATATCTCCAAGTTTGTGAATAACGGGAACTTACTGGTAAAGGCGGACATTGGCTTTCTGATGTTCATCCGCTTTTTCATCCGGTAATGGCTCTCTAATCTCTCGAGTCCTCTCTCCTAGTGTCGCCTTCATGATCTGCATGAGCTCAGGGCAATCTTTCTCGTTGTCGATGACGGCAATTTGGGCACGTCCACCTCTCTCGCCATCCCGGATGTTTCTTGCCAAGATCATTCCCTGGTCAACGGGGATAATAAGACCAAATAATGCCAACCCCAAGCCATCCACCATGATTACAGGTAGTCCTTGATTGCAACTATTTCTTTAGTGACTGTTTGAAGTTATAACAGCCCTGGAAAAAAAGGAACTTATTATTGTTTTTCAAGGTTACGACTGTTCCAGCATCCTCATAATCACGTGGTCAAACTTCATATGCTTGGGCAACTGATTCCTATTTATGACTGGTTGCAGTGTCCCAGATCGTGTGATCACCTTTTGCGACCTTTTGACAAAGTCAATGGGGAAGTCAGAGTCACTTAATAGCTACTGTAGGTTACTAACTTCACAACTGCAGTGGCAAGAAAGGTCATCAAATGGAGCAAAACCCACTTAACAACAGTCTTACTTAGCAACAGAAATTTGCTGGCACAGTGCAGCCATCATAAATATGTCTGGATTTTAATCACGTAATCATGAGGATGCTACAACGGTTGGAACTGTAAACATGGTCATAGTCGGTTTTTTTTCCAATTCTGACACTAAAAATGAACAGACACTAAATGAATGGGGATAAGTCAAAGGATTAACCTGGACAGCCAATCAACTCACACACAGTGGTTTTGTACAGCGTAGAGGTAATCCTCCAATTATGACCATGGTGGAGCCTATGCTTTATAACTGTAAACAGTTGTAAAACCTGACCAACCTGATTTTATTATATTTTTTATGGCGACTGTTAACATGGCACCGATAAGTGTAAATGCCACGGCTATTAAGCAAACCCCTTGTTCGCTATGTCCTCTGAGGACCCATGGTTCTTAGCCTTGATGAGAGAGGGAGTCTCATCTTTTGGGAGACTGGGGGCTTTCACGGACAGTTGGTGGTCATCATAACAAGAACTGGCTGGACTAGATCTAGCCAGGGGTGGGATTCCACCGATATAACAACTGGTTTGATGATCGCTTGCTTTGCGTGCACTCCGCAATTTCAAACAACTCTAATACTTATCTTCCACAGCAGTGGTGGGATTCAAAAGTTCCCACCACCGATTTTGTAGGTGTGGCTTGGTGGGCATGGCTGCAGGGGGTCACACGACTCGTGCGCACATGTGTGTGTTTGCTCACACGTTAAAACAGTGAAAACTAAGCTACTGTGCCTCTCAGCTGTTTAGCACAGCAATCCACTCTGCTGTGCCAATGAGCTAAGAGGTTAAAGAGGACCTAGGAGCAGGGGTTGGCGGGTGGGCCCAACTACATAGCGTGGAAGAGACTCAGAACGAACTCGTTCTCTACCAACTGATTTTCGGCGCTACCGGTAAGCCAGAACCAGTAGAATACCACCACTGTTCTACAGCAGTCCCTGTGAAGAAAACAGTTGCCGTGCGAATCAGCTGTGCTCTAAACAAAGGAAGTAAAGGACAGGAAAGAGCAGGGATGGGCGAGCGGGCCTACATGTTCGTCGCGGCGAACTGGTTCAGACACAGCTAATCTTCGGCGCAAGCAGTTCTCCCGAACCAGTCTGAACCAGTAGAATTCCCATCCCTGGATCTAGCAGACTAGATTCCTGCTTATGTTCTTATAACCTGGGTTAGTGTTTTACATCTCCAAAATTACATCAAGATATTCTCCATGGCTGACCTTCGATTTTTCAGCAACGTTGCAGGAAGGTCCATTCCACTGGATCAGCACCTTGCCAAGATCCAACAGAAAGACGTCACCTTTGTTGAAATTGTCCCAAGAAAGATCAACCTGTTTGGAGGTAACAGATAAACACTGACTTCAAAAACAACATGAAAGAGTTCATTCAGAGCACAGATAGAGTACAATCCTCGACTTATCACCACAACTGAGCCCAAAATTTAGGAGACATTTCTTAAATGTAGCTTGCCCTATTTTACGACCTTCCTTGCCACAAGTGTTAAGTGAATCCCTGCAGTTGTTAAGTTAGTAACCAGATTGTTAAATGAATGTGGCTTCCCCATTGATTTTGCTCATCATAAGGTCGCAAAAGGGGATCACATGACCCCAGGACTCTGCAACCGTCATAAATGTGATTCAGTTTCCAAGGATCTGAATTTTGATGATATGACCGTAGGAATGCTGGAACGGTTGTAAGTGTGAAAAACAGTCATAAGTCGTTTTTTTTTCAGTGCCGTTGTAACTTTGGATGGTCACTAAATGAACTATGTGGTAAGTTATAACTGTCAAACACTCCTGCAGTCACGTGATCGTATTTTGGTTGCTTGGCAACAGGCTCAATTTTACAGCAATTTGCAGTATCCTGTGATCACGTGACTGCAATTGGTGACTGTTTTCTGGTTTGTGGTGTTATTTCTGGTGCCTGGCCCCAAAAAAAAAAAAGACAACAACCACAATGGATTTGCTTAACAGTTGCAGCGCTGACTTAACAACTTCTGCAAAAAGTTTTTTTTTTAAATTTTGCTTCCTTTTACAGAACTCACATAATTGGAGCTGCTTCTGGTTGGAATTTGTTGCATTTATGATGGTATTTCTGTAATATCTCTGAGCCACCGAAAGTTCTTCTGATTGTAGCAGTGTACAGGTAGCCCTCCACTTACAATTGAGCCCAAATTTTCTGTTGCTAAGGGAGACATTTGCTTAGCGAATTTTGCCCGATTTTACAAATTTTCTTGCCACGGTTGTTAAGTGAATCTGGGTTCCTCGTTGACTTTACTTGTCAGAAGGTGGCAAAAGGGGATCGTGTGACCCTGGGATGAAGCAACCGTCATAAGTGTGAGTCAGTTGCCAAATGTCTGACTTTTGATCACGTGACCCTGGGGATGCTGCAATGGTACTTAGGTGGGAAAAGTCATTTTTTCAGTGCTGTTGGAACTTTGAACGGTCCCTAAATGAATTGTTATAAGTTGAGGACTACCTATACCCTCCTATTTCACAGGAGTATAGCAAGGGGAGAAGGCAATACAACGCAATCTGTTGTGGCCCACCAGTGGCTAAAGGAGCTGGTAATGGAGTCGGACAGTGGTGAAGAGGCTGGGGAGGAACCTGGGCCAGTCTTGGAGGCTGAGAAGGGCTTGGACGAGGGCTCTGCATCAGAGGCAGATGATGGGGCCAGAGCAGGCTGGCAATCATCAGCTGCCTTCAGACTCAGACAACAGTGAGGCGGGGGAGTTTCTGGAACTGGTCCCTAGCCTGCGCATGCGCATGAGAAAGCAGGGTTGACTCAGGAGTAAGGCCACACCTCGAAGATGATTGCCTCCCCATAGGACATAAAAGAGGAGCAAATGGGATGTGAGCTTTTGCAGGAAGCAATTAATTCATCTGGTCAATTCAGGCTTTGAAAAGTTCTGTTTGATTCTGTGTCGAGTTTGGCCTTGCCCTGAGTCTGGCAATTAGCTCTCTGGCAGCATTCCAAGGGTGATAAGGTAGGTGTCTATAAACATTCCCCTGAGAGACTGTTTGTGAAGCCTTGCAGGCTGGGAATGAATATAATTCACAGCCGTGGAAATAAAAGAGGTTTTGCTGAAACTAAGATTGTGTTTTATGATTTTTAAGGAAGCTTGGGTCAGAACACTGTCAGACTTGAAAGAGTCTGTTAACAGTAGTTCTCAGTTAGAACCATATATTTAATGACCCTTCAAAGTTATAATAACCCTGAAAAAAGTGACTTGTGACTGGCCTCACATTTATGACCTTCACTGCATGAGCACATGATCAAAGTTCAGACAACTGGCAACTGGCATGTATTTATTTATTTATTTATTTATTTTTATTTATTTATTTTGTCAATTGCTTACAAGATAATAGGTATAAGTATATACATAGTTATGAATGCATGAAATGGGTACATATAAGAAAAATAAAAGAAACAATAGGACAGGGACGGTAGGCATGTTGGTGCACTTATGCATGCCCCCTACAGACCTCTTAGGAAAGGGGTGAGGTCAATAGTAGACAGTCTAAGGTTAAAGTTTTTGGGTTTGGGAAAGAATCTACCTGGGATCCTGGGATCACCATTTGCATTCTTCCCAGATAGCTTCCAACAAGCAAGCTCGATTCATTTAATAACTGTGCAATTCACTTAATAACGGTAGCAGAAAAAGGTTGCAAAATTGGGCATGACTCCCTTGACAACCTTGTTGCTTGGCAACAGAAGTTCTGCTCCCAGTTATGGTTGTAAGTTGAGGACTTCCTGTATTACATAACTTGCCTCCAAAAGTTTTGGGTGCTCCAACCTTGGAAGATTTTAAAGAAGAAATTGGGCAGTCATTTGTCTGAAATGGTATATAAGGTTTCCTGCCTGAGCAAGGGGGTTGGACTAGAAGACCTCCAAGGTCTCTTCTAACTCTGTTAACCTGTTAATGGCCTTGAAAAAAAATAGTTTTAGCTTTTCTGAGTTAATCTCCTGATCTGGACAGTTGTATGTAGTTAAATTTAGTTTTTGAGAATGCAAATATATTAAATACATATCGGGGAGGGGCTGTCCTTACCTCTGTAGCTGACACATGTTTCTTGCCCTTAACATGAAGGAGCCGTTTGATGTTATACATGTTGGTCTCAACATGCTTGAACCCAGAAGCCACTCCTCCCTTCTTGTAGCTGTTGAAAACAAGACTTCATATTTAATCACCAAAGGGGAGAGTTTTAGAGAAATAACAGCTACTCTAAAGGGTCACCCAGCTAGTTAGAATCTTACTAACTAGCTGGGTTCTGTCAGGGTTCAAAATAATATGCCTTTTCTTTTCCTTGAAGGAAGCTCACTTTAAATATATATATTAAAAAAGAATAGGTTACTAGACCTTATTGCTACAGGTAATCCTCGACTTACCACCATCATGAAACTTCCCGATTACTCTTGTAAGTTGCCATGGTCACAAAACAGGGACCAACCCAATTTTACCATCTTTTTTCTTTGCAATGGTCATTAAGACTTACTTTTTCTCTTTCTTTGCTGGAAACCAGAAGTAAATGCTGGTTTTCAGCAAAAAAAAAACAACATTGGTGTGATTATAGGATGCTGCAAATGGCTATGTTTGTGGCAGGGTTGCTGAGTACCTGAAATGTGATACCAGGCAGTTGTGAAAACTTTGCAACTGGGTCAATTGCAAGTACAACCCCCCTACCCCCAGGGGAAGATCTGTCGTAACTTTTAACAGTCACTAAACAATCGGTCATAAGTCAAGAACTACCTGAATGAGAGCATTGTTGAACAAGTGAAGGAAACTTAAATAAAAAAAGGAACAGGAGGTTGTTAGAGTGTTTTGTTCATTGCATAGACCAGAGGTCTCCAAACTTGGCAACTTTAAGACTTGTGGACTTCAACTCCCAGAATTGAGCTATGCTTGTGCTGTCCAGACTGTATATAGATAATTGGGAAGTGGGATAGTAAGTTAGAATTGGGAGCTGTCCCCTTAAGGGAATGCCTCATGGTAAATGTAGTTAATGCATCCTGGGAAATGTAGTTCATGTCATGTGGTCACATCTGTAATCCTGATTGGTCACTGAATTGACTCTTGGTTGGGTTGGGGGAGTTTCCTTTACTCCTGCTTGGACCCCAAGAGCGTGCTGGTGTCTCACCCTTTGCTCCATCGTTATGGGATGAAAGATCACTATTCCTTTACACCATGAAGTCA
Organism: Bungarus multicinctus; assembly: GCA_023653725.1. Classification (NCBI taxonomy): domain Eukaryota; kingdom Metazoa; phylum Chordata; class Lepidosauria; order Squamata; family Elapidae; genus Bungarus; species Bungarus multicinctus. The sequence goes on along the minus strand of CM042840.1, from coordinate 6,095,352 downwards.
GCTATGCAAAGAATTGGACATTAGATGGATCTCGATGTAACCATGAGTTATATTTGAGGATGCCTGGTGAACCAATAAAGAAACTTTGTATGGAAGCCTTTGTAGAGTTGTCTGTCTGACTTTATATTCAGCCAGTAATTATAAAACACAGAACAATACTGGCTGAGGAATTCTGGGAGTTGAAGTCCACAAGTCTTAAGGTTGGAGACCCCTGCACAGACATGTTTTCCTAACACTCACATGATGCCTTTCTTAAAATAACTTTTGAAAGCAGCCGATTCGTGCCCTTGAACCTCTCGGTGCTGAATGGCTGTCCCTCTCAGGGAATCATCCATCTGGGTGACATAGAAAGCAGCAGCTCCTTGCTCATCCTGGCTGGCATCGCGCCCGATCCAAAAGTGGAGATCAGTAGCAAAGCGATGCTGTATCTTTGTGTTCTGGAAAGGAACAAACACGGCGTTGAACTATTTTTCCAATTGATGTCGCTCGAAGGATGGGTTGGGAAAAGGAAGAATATTGTTGTTGTTTTTAAAACAATGATTTAAAAACTGCCCAAACACAGTACAGATAGTCCTTGACTTATGACTACTACTGTGCCCAACATTTATTTTGCTAAGCTGGGCAGTGAGTTTCACTCTACTTGATGATCTTTCTTGCCATAGTTGTTAAATGAAACACTGCAGTTGTTAAGTTAATAAGAGGATTGCTAAGTGAATCTGGCTTCCCCATTGACTTTGCTTATCTGAAGGAACTTGGAAAGTTCCAAGAAGGTTGCTCCTCCATTTGTACTATTAAAGTAACTCTGAGACCACCCCAATAAACCTTCAAGTGGCTTCAATGACTCTCAGAGGGAGTACTATCATGTTTCCCTTAAGATAACACCCCGTCTTATTTACTTTGGGTACCAAAATAATCACTAGGGCTTATTTTCGGGGAAGTTTTATTTTTTTCACGCAGGCAGATGCACAGTGTGTCTGGCAGGATGGTGCCACCATTATGAGGCAACACGAAGCAGGAGGTGTGGCGGGGTGGCACAATGCCACATCCCCTCCATACTCCACCGCTCCTGTCCTATGTCATCCTCCAATGCTCTTTTACCTTTGCCTGTCCACGTTTGCCTCAGTGGTGGGATTCACATTTTTTCACTACCGCTTCTGTAGGTGTGGCTTGGTGGGCGTGGCAGGGGAAGAATACTGTAAAATCTCCAATCAGAGGTACTATTTTCCAGTTCTCTGAACTACTCAAAATTTCTGCTACCGGTTCTCCAGAACTGGTCAGAACCTGCTAAATAACCACCTCTGGCTTCCTTACTTTGGGTTTAATTTAGTTTTATTGTTCCACATATTTATTGTTTTAACTGTACGGCTGTGCACCGCTCCAAGTCCTTCAGGAGAGGAGCGGTATATAAATAAATATTTATTATTATTATTTACTTCTGCAGCAGGAAAGAGGCAAGAAACCCACTCGAAGCTTCAAGGCTCTGTCCACTGCTGTGCGAAAATGCCAACTCAAAGAGGGACTGATTTATCTGCAAATGGTTTCAGGGGTGTGCGCTGAATCTGCTCAGGGTGGCAAATTGCTGCAGCGCTGCCACTGATCAGTTGAGGCATGGGGCAGAGGCATGAAGAGGCCGTGGGTAAATAAAACAGATGGTGGGACTGAGTGGGTGGACTCTTAACTAGGGTTTATTTTTGGGGTAGGGTTTATATTAGGTGCACACTAAAAATCATGCTAGGGCTTATTTTCTGGGTAGGACTTATTTTCGGGAAAACACAGGCAGTGATCAGATGACCTCACAGAATATAAATCCTTCCATCCTCCTGTGAGAATTCCTCACAGTACCTCCATTTTTCTTCAAGAAAACTTCTGGAACTTCTCCCAAAGGTGGTTTTTCAAGAGGCAACTGGACTTCCTTGTTTTTCTTTGAAGACATGGGCAGGTTTCCAGAGAAGTTACAGACGGCGGGAATGATTTGCATTTCAGTTTGGGATGTAGACAACATGGTCTCATCCCAGGGGGCCTGAGCCTGTGTTCGACAATAGGGGGACGACACAGGGCAGAAAACATCCTGCAGAAAGCACAGCTCCAACTTCTCAACAACACAGTCCTTTCACCAATTCCAAGAAAGCTTTGCTCCCATTTGCACCACTCAGGTGACTTTGAGAACACAGATAAACCTCCGGGTGACCTCAATGACTCTCTAAAAAGGATGCAAATGACCAGCTGTCTGCAAGGAGTATAAATCTTTCCATTCCCCATCATCCAATAGAGCTGAAGAAGCTTCTTGCATGAGAAGCGAAATGTCTTCAGAGAAAAGCAAAGTCCAGTTGCCTTTTGAAAAAGCACCTTTGGAGTATGGTTTGTTTTTTAAAGAATGGTAGAATAATCCTAAAGCCAATACGAGAGATTAGGAAGTTGTGTAAAAGAGTAACATTTTATTATATTCCTGGTGGAATCTCACACACATTCTTGGTTCTGGCACCCAAGGCCGTGCAGGAGGTGAGTGCAAGAAACACGGGACTCTCAACCCTGATGCCAAAGGTAAATTAGCAGTGGGCGATGGGATGGGGAGGAAAGGCTCAAGCAACTTGGGACCCCCAAGAGATGGGGAAGAGGATTTCTCAATGGGTGGGGAAGTCCTTTGCTGGCTGGATACAGTGGTCTTGTCCCCTGCACTAGGCCTCCTATCGGAGGTGGTATTCAGCCAGTTCTGACCAGTTCTGGAGAACAGGTAGCAGAAATTTTGAGTAGTTCGGAGAACCGACATATCCCATCTCTGACTGGCCCCACCTCCATCTATTCTCCACCTCCCAAATCCCAGCTGATTGGCTGGGTCTTCTTTAGTTGCCCTGCCTGCACAGGATAATGGAGCTGGAAAACAGGTTAGTGGGGTGGGGAGGGAAAGGGGATTTTGCAGTATCCTTCCCCTGCCACGCCCACCAAGCCACGCCCACAAAACCGGTAGTAAAAAGTTTGAATCCCACCACTGCCTCCCATGGTCTTTCCCACTCCAGAGGTACTCATGCACTCTTAACTAGGGGTGGGATTCTACAGGTTTGCACCTATTCATTAGAACCGGTTGTTAACATTCTAAGCAGTTCGGAGAATCGGTTGTTAGAAGAAATTACTGGCCTAATCCTGTAAGGAAGGCAGGAAGGAAACATTCTGGGGTTGCTTACAGAAACTGCCTCTCCGTTAACCCTTATTACATTCTTGGCAGAACTAGACTTCCTGTCTCAGGAACTTCTCTGGAGTTTTTTTCCCCTCCTTTGCTGATACTTTGCTTGTGTGGAGTGACCATTCAAAGTTACAATGGCACTGAAAAAAGTGACTGATGACCATTTTTCACACTTACGACTGTTGCAGCTTCTCCACAGTCATGAGAGGCCAGGAGAGGAGATGTGTGCCTTGTTGTAAGTGATATTGAGTTGGCCACGCACATCCAATAACATGACCACCAAGCCACGCCCACTCAGTCACGTGACCACCAAGCCATGCCTACCACCTGAGCCACGCCCACAGAACCGGTTGTTAAAAATTTGAATCCCATCCCTGCTCTTAACAATCTGCGCATTCGATTAACGAATGCACTGGGGAAAGGAGGGATAGGGCTCATTCATTTAACAAATTTCAGTTTACGAATCCCCAGGTTACGAATGTAATTGGCAGGCTCCATTACATTCGTAACTGGATGACTACCTGTAAATCAGTGATCCTTTCTTGACCGTATCTTACATTTAATATGATGTAGCAGTCTCCTTCAAAGAAACTCCCATAAGCCTTTGCAGGAATAGGCTCCATCTTCATATTCTGAAACAGAAGAGAAGAGAGATCATGATATGCTATGCCAGAAGTCCTTGTGAGATGTTTTGGAAAGTGGCAGAGAGATCCCAACATTTAGCATTGGGCAATGGAGTCAGAAATGCTTTGGTGAGGAAGAAAGAACTTGTGAATAATGAGAAAGAACAAACAAACAAACTCAAACAAATGTAAAGGAGATGGACAGCTGCATAAATGATTTAAATAATTACATAAATAAGATAACCTTTATTGTCACTCTTTCTGTGCTGCACACTGGCTGGCACATATTAAAAAAATGAAATTCTGATGCATGCTCTCAAAAGAAAATATATACATATACAGTATATTTCCCTACATATACACACGGGTAGATAGATATAGATAGATATCTGTATAAATAAAATAATCTAATATAATAGAGTAGCGTGGAATAGAATAGAATAGAACAGAACAGAACAGAACAGAACAGAACAGAACAGAACAGAATAGAATAGAATAGAATAGAATAGAATAGAATAGAATAGGTTGCCAAGAGTGACACAAGGACTTTATGTCCTATATCAGCATCCTGAGGGAAGCAGTTGAAACAGATTATGTCCAGGATATGAAATAATTTTATATACAGTATTTAATATACAGTATTTTATATACAGTATTTAAAATTATCAGCTTAAAAACCTTACACACATATATATATATATATATATATATATATATATATATATATATATAAGGTTTTTTTAAGCTGATAATTTTAAATAATAAATAAGGGAGACTAGTATAGATACTAGTAATACAAAGTATATATATATATATATATATATATATATATATATATATATATATATATATATATATATATATATATATATATACCGTATATATATATACCGTATATATATATACTTAGTGTTACAACACCCTGTTAAGCCCCAATTAAGGGAGAAAGCATACTGCTTTCTTTTCTGTCTTTCGGCTCATCACCAGAAACCATACCAACAGAAAGCTATTTGTTTCGTTGTCTTTAGTTTACATGTGTGTAAGGTTTTTGAGCTGATAATTTTTTAAATAATAAATAAGGAAGACTAGTATAGATCTATTTCGAGCTAGTTAGCTCTCTTCAGCTATCCCAGTAAGGGTATGGCTAGCTGAAGAGAGCTAACTAGCTTGAAATAGATCTATACTAGTCTCCCTTATTTATTATTTAAAAAATTATCAGCTCAAAAACCTTACACACACACACACACACATACATATATATATATATATATATATATATGGGTATAGCTAGCTGATGAGAGCTAAGTAGCTCAAAACAGATCTATCCTAGTCTCCCTTGTTTAATTATTTATATAAATCTTACACGGGAAAAGACCCGAACACGCCAAGATCTGCATATATGAGTAGTTTGGAGAACCAGCAAATACCACCTCTGACTGGAGATTTTACAGTATTCTTCCCCTGCCACGCCCACCAAGCCACGCCCACAGAACCGGTAGTAAAACAATTTGAATTACATCACACACACACACACCACACACACACATATATGTATATATATGTATGTGTATGTATATATATATATATGTCTGTGTGTGTGTAATATATGTACATACACACATACATTGAGGGGTGGGATTCAGCCAGTTCGGGCCAATTTGGGTGAACCAGATGTTAAATTTACATCTGGTTGGCCGAACAGGTAGTTAAAGTGACCAGCTGGCCCCACCCATCCTGCCCCTCCCCTCCCAGAAGTCTCCACGCGGCTCGTTTTGGATGCAGGTAAGTGCAGGTTTTCACGCGGAAGCTCTGGGAGGTTGAAAAACAGCCGAACCTGAGGTTCCAGAAGTTCCGGAAGTTCCAGAAGTTCTGGAAATCCAGAAATGAGCCTGCTTCTGGAGGGCTCTGGAGCCCAGAGGAGGCGATTTTTGCCCTCCCAGAGGCCCGAGGGAAGCCTCCGGACTCTGGGAAGGCAAAAAAATGGCCCTTCTGGAAGTTCTGGCAGGCCACGCCCACCCAGCAACCAGGCAGAGAAGCGGTTGTTGGGATTGTTGAATCCTACCCACGCAGACACGTATATTATATATAATAATCACAGACCACTTAGAATACATAAGGGAAAAAAGAGTCTTGAGAATTAACAAGGGTGACACTATATGGCACAAAGCTATTGCAGATCTAGTCATTCTGCTTGGGATACCATGAAGCCGTCCCCCAAAAGGTAATAAAGAAAAACAGTCATGGACAGAATGTGTATTGTGTTGCGTCCCTGACAATACTTCAGACTCTGGTAAATCAGGTCAAGATCGCAACTCAACTGCAATACATCGCATCATGAAGTTCTCTGTTCAATAATTTGATGGCTAAAAAACTTGAAAGAAAATTTGAGACTTCATGATTATGATATATGTTGACTGTGCAAGAATCTTACACGCTCCAAGATGGAAAAACACACTGATTCCAACAATGGAAGAATTGATGTCAAGATCCCTGGATTGTTGGAAAATAGAAAAACATTTTTTTAAAAGAAAATAATTAATTAGTTTTGTTTCTGCTTGAAAACCGCTTTCTGGATGTTTTGCTTGAAACTGGAAAAAAAAATGAGAATTTGATTTTAGGTTTCGATGATTAGAATGATTTTGTAATTTTAGAAATGGCTTGAAATGTTGTGAAAGGGAAAGATTGAGGTTGAATTATTTCTATCATCCGTTGTACCAAAGAAAGGTGGAGGTCATTACAGGTAGTCCTCAACTTACAACAGTTTTTTTAGTGACCATTCAAAGTTACAATGGCACTGAAAAAAGTGACTTATGACTGTTTCACCAGTTGTTTGGCAACTGATTCATATTTATGACAGTCATGATGTGATCACATTTTGTGACCTTCTGACAAGCAAAGTCAATGGGGGAAACCAGATTCACTTAACAACCATGTTACTAACTTAACAACTGCAGGGTTCACTTAACAAGAAAGGTCATAAAATGGGACAAAATTCATTTAACAAATCAAAGAGAGAAGCAACTTAGTTCTAAGGAGAAATTTCCTGACAGTTTGGACAATTAATTAGGTGGAATAATAAGGTCCCTTTCAATTTTGTTATTCTATTATTGCAAAAAACTTCTCTGATCTTCGTAACTACAAAAGAGACAGGAGTTTGTCTTCTTTTGATCCAACACTGGGAAGACAAGCATTGCAAATAAAGAATATAAATCTATTCCTGTTCCGAGGTAGAGTTAGACTTTGTTGGGAATACACGTCAGAGGAGGAAGGGGCCCAAACTCACACTGCAATGGACAAGGATCCACGTTCAATTTTGCAGCTATTAAGATTGTTGGACGAGCAGGTACAAAAACAGCCAGGGAAGTCATCGAAGCCTGGGAAACAAGCCCTTCCACAATCAACAGGAATGCGGATTTGCCACCAGCTTACCAAACACTTAGGAGGCGAAGGCTTGGTAGTACAAAGAAACAAAAGCCAAAACTTAATAACCAGCCACAACAACCCAATCAATATCTAAAAAGCCACATACACCAGGCACCATACAAATACCAGACACAGAATACCCAGAGAGAGAGAGAACTTCCCTGAGGATAGGTTCCAGCACGAGTCTGAAAGCTTGGAAGACTAAGCCCCTAGTCCTCATGATCAATCCAGATTGGATCCAGCAATATTATCCTGGGACACATATGTTTGCCTTCATTCTTGTTACGAATTCTTCACTCCACCCCTGTTTTTCCCCATGAAAATTTCTAAATATTCCCGGAACTTTTATTCATTTAGTTATTTATTTTTATTTATTTGTCAATTGCTTATAAGATAATAGGTATAAGTAAAAACATATTCCTGGAACTTCCGTGCATGGCTGCAACAGTCTTATTTCAAAATTCACAGATATATATATATATATATATATATATATATATATATATATTTGGCTTCATTCATTAACCAGGTGAAGTTTTCTGCTTCACCTCACGCAAGACTCGCTGAACAGGATAAGCTTGTTGGTCAGACGAGACCACTAAAGATCAGCTGTTTCTAAAAGGCTATAGCTTGGTGGCTAAAGATTGACAGCATCTGTAAACTTTGTCTCAGAGGGTTTCGAATGCTGATATATGTATATTTTTGTCTGCCAAGGTCCATGTTGACCGGTTGGGGCAAGAAGCAGACAGTCCTATCTTAATCAACCCCAAATCTCTCTTCCTTGTTTTGGAGAAGTTGCATTGCCAAAGCCACTGGTTCACACAACCCAAGTATGCTTAATCATGATTTGTGGAGTAAACTACAGTTGGCTGCATGCAAACACAGCAACAATTTTTTTTTAAAAAAAATCATTATTTATTATGAACTTTATTTACCATTCATGTCAAACAATGGGGTGATTTGCATTTGCAAAATTTTAAAAAATAATACAATCATCCACTGTAAGATAACGTAGCACATAAAACCAGCGTGCCTACCATCCCTGTCTTACTATCCCCATTTATCTATATTTACTTCCTCTGTTTATGTTTATGTTCATATTTATACCTGTTATCTTGTAAATGTTTGACAAACAAACAAATAAATAAGTAAAATAAAATAAAGCCATGAACAATGAGTGTCCACTAGAAATATTGTCCCAGAGGTTTGTTTTAATTTATTTTTAGAAAATTAAGTTCAACCAAGGCACTGACTTTGAAATATGGTTCAGTAAGATTTTGGATCTGATTCTGTTCTGGTGGTTCATTTGCTACTTTGTGCCTTACTCTTTGCAACTCCATGGACCACAGCATGCCAGGATGGACACACACACACACACATACACACACGTCCTCCACTATCTCTCTGACTCTGTCCACATTTGTGTTTGTTGCGTCAATAACACTATCTAAGCCTCTCATCCTTTGCTGTCCCCTTCTCCTTTTGCCTTCCATCTTTCCCAACACCATAATTAATATTAAAGTAAAGTTAAATCTAAACAAAGTTTGATGTGCAGCATGACTTAAAACAAAAGGAAAGAGGTTTGCTAGCTGACACTGTTGTATAAAAACCGGTTGCATTTGTTAACTGCTGAAGAAAGTACGTGCTACATTTTTTGGGGGGTGGGAGGTGTCATTTATCTTCACACAAACTCAACCCCTGTTCCTGTTAACAGAATAACAGAGTTGGAAGGGACCTTGGGGGTCTTCTAGTCCAACCCCTTGCTCAGACTATGTACCATTCCAGAGAAATGGCTGTCCAATCTCTTCTTAAAAACTTCCAGTGTTGGAGCACCCACAACTTCTGTAGACAAGTTGTGTTCCACTGATTAATTGTCCTCACTGTCAGGAAATTTCTCCTTAAATTCCAGGTTGCTTCTCTCCTTGATTAGTTTCCATCTGTTGCTACTTGTCCTGACTTCAGGTGCTCTGGAAAATAGCTTGACTCCCCCTCTTCTTTGGAGCAGCTCCTCAAATATTGGAAGACTGTTATCCTGTCCCCCTGATCTGCAACTGTTCTTCATACGTTTTAGCCTTCAATGTCCTCTAATCATCCTTGCTGCTCTTCTTGCACTCTTTCTAGAGTCTCAACATCATTTTTACATCGTGGCAACCAAAACTCGGTGCAATACTCATTATATTTGAATCTGCATCTGTTGTATTTAATCTCTTCCATACAGGTAGTCCTTGACATATGACCTCAATGGTGTCTGCTCATTATGGTCCTAAGTCATCACGGTCATAAACTGACCAATCCAATTTTATTATCGTTTTTGTGGTGGTCATTAAATGAATGCTGCAATCGATAAGTGAAAAGTTAACTCCCAGGTTTGGGCAAAGCCATCATAGACAGTCATCATGTGACTGTCGGATGCTATAAATGACCATAAGTCCAGCTATGTTGTCAATGTCCGAAGTTCCAGATGACTACTGGAACTTTGGAACCAGATCATAATTTAATTTTTCTGGGTAAATTGTAACTTAACTCAGGTTGCTAAGAGACTAGTTGTAAGTCAAGGACTAAAATGCACTGATTTGTCAGTCAATACGGAAATGATTTGAATGACATGATGGCCCCTGCTGGAATAAATTTCGTTTTGTGGGAAATATCAACGATATTCTACCTTGATGGTCCATATTTGCAGCCCTGGTTTCTGCTCAATGGGTGGAAGGCCCATTTCTCTTTCAACCTCTGTCATCCTGGATCAGATGAAGCTGCAAAAACAATCAAGGGGTAAATATATATATATAAAGAATCCTGCAACTGTTTTATTCCCCCCCCCTTAACTGTGGAAAGTACAACACCTTATGCAGGAAGGCCCCTGGAGGCCTAATTACTTTATTATCCCAATTTATGTCTCTCTTTTGTATTCACTCAAGGCTGCTACCACTCAGAAATAGAGCAAAATATAAAATAATTCCCTCTAAAATGGTGAGCAATCCTATTCAAAGAGACCAGATGAAAAAGGAAAGCTGGATTCCTTTTTTTTTTTGTCACAGAAAAATTTGTGTGTTCAGCACAACTGCTGGACAAAGTGTTCCCCTGATAGAAAGGAAACAGGAGAAAGAGAGAGAGAGAGAGAGAGAGAATATGGAGTTTTTTTGATAAAAGTGCTGGACTAGAAATCAGGAGGCTGTGAGTTCTAGTCTTGCTCTAAGCAAATCATACATTGCAATGACTTACTTGTCAATGAATACTTCAGCTTCAACCATAACAACACAAGAGCACACAATAGATACAAACTCAAGATTAATCGCACCAAACTTGATTGCAGGAAATACGACTTCAGCAACAGAGTGGTCAATGTCTGGAATACTCTACCTGACTCTGTGGTTTCTTCCCCAAACCCCAAAAACTTTAACCTTAGACTGTCTACTATTGACCTCACCCCTTTCATAAGAGGTCTGCAGGGGGCATGCATAAGCGCACCAACGTGCCTACCATCCCTGTCCTATTGTTTCTTTTATATTTTATATTTTATTTTTCTTATATTCATAACTATGTTTTACTTATACCTATTATCTTATAAGCGATTGACAAATCAAATAAATTCTAAAGGTGACTTTGAGCCAGTTACTAAGAGACAATGAGTTCTAGTCCCACTTTAGGCATGAAAGCCAGCTGTGTGTCTCTGGAGTCTGGACCAATCATCAGGGGGCAGTGAGTTCTAGTCCCACAGAATGAAATAATGGTGCATCTAATTAAAAGACCAAGAAAAAACAAGATAATTTCTTCTTTATCTAACAAAACACAACAAGAGAAAATATAAATGGGAAGCAGAAGGAAAAACAAAGAAAAGGAACAACAGTAGAATAAATATTGCATCAAGAAGTGTTTCTCGTACATTTTATGCCTGTGTGCATATGTATAAATATTTAAAAATAATAACTGACGTTTAAATTGGCAGTCTACCAAAGCTGAATCATCAGCAACCTCTTTCCCACCATGCATGACCTTAATGAGGACTAGCGACCTGCCTCTTTAGATCCAAATTCCTCAGAGTATAAGAACCTGCTAAATTCTTATCTTTGCCCCCAGGTCCTGTAATTGAATCTGCAGCCCTACTCCAGTGTAAATCTTAGGAGTGTATAATCAATTCCCCCCCCCCCCTTTCCATCTTCGAAATGGAGAGGATGAACTTCAGGTTTAAAAGGTGGGCCTCTTTGTTGATTATTTTCCCTGAAGCAGAACTGTACTGAAAGCAACATTTTGATTCTCTTGTCATCCATTGTTTTACTCTGCTCCACCGTGGAAGTTTTTTATTGTACACACTAAACCTCAAACGAAACGACTCCTGCGTTTTCTCCCCTTCTTCCTGATAACTGACATTTCAATAAATCCTTCCAATTGTACTCTTTCCTGATATTTCAGTTCAAGGGTTTCAAATGTCAGCCGATGAAATCCATCTGGACATAATCACGGGCTGTGCCCTACCCTTTATGGGTGTGGAAACACAGGTGGATTCAGCACGTAGCAGCCCAAATCTAGAATGATAATATCTTTGCATGCTGTGGGAGGTTTTGGGGTGGGGTACAGGTAGTCCTCGACTTATGCCCCACAATTGAGCTCAAAGTTTTGGTTGCTAAGTGAGACATTTAAGAACGTTTCGCCCCATTTTGCAATCTTTCTTGCCACAGTTGTGAAGTGAATGTTAAACTATGAATGAATTAAGTCAATGCAGGTGTTCAATTAGTATCACAGTTATTAAGTGAGTCCTGCTTCCCCTCAGACTTCCCCCGGGACACTGCAACCGTCATAAATATGAGTCAGTTGGCAAACATTCCGAATTTTGATCTAGTAACCATGCAGCAAAGGATGTAACTGTGAAAAGGGGACGTAAGTCACTCTTTTTCAGTGCCGTTGTAACTTTGAACGGTCACTAAAGTTGAATTCAACCTTAGTCCTCAACTTGCCAAATTGCCCACCCCCATCAAATAAAAAATGTAATATGAAAAAGAAGGCAATTGCCAGACTATTTCCAAAGCTGGAGAAGAAGAGAAGGCAAAAAAAGTGACAAAACATTATATAGATTTTGTTTTTCTGACAAAAATGTTGCTTTTCCTAAGCCCCTTGAAGAAGAAGAAAAAGAAACGTAGGTTAGGGCAACTTGTTTTGGTAGAGGTACATTCAAAACAGGAAATTACCACCAAAGGGCTAAAATAGCACTTATTTGATCTCTCACCTCATGATTTCCATTTGGCACCCAATCCGTTCAAATAACTAACTTCTAATTATTTCTAGGCAAAACTATATTTTTACAGAGACACGCAGTCGTTTCAGAATTAAAGTTCTTGGTCGAAGTGACTGACAGTAATAATCATGTCCAGTTGAATGACTTCAGAAAGTCATCTGTGCCTCTGGGATTCAGGCTACCTCGTCTTTTCTTGATACCGAGATCTATTCTAAAAGGAGGGCTTCCAACATCCCTCACAGGTGAAAATTGGTCCTCTGAAAAGAATCTGGAAATAGGTAATCAAGAACTAGGTTGGTCTAGTGGTTAAGGCACCAGTGACCATGAGTTCTAGTCCCGCCTTAGACATGAGAGCCAGCCAGGTGACTTTGGGCCAATCACCAGGAGACGATGAGTTCTAGTCCCGCCTTAGGCATGAAAACCAGCTGGGTAGCTTTGGGCCAATCACCAGGAGATTATGATTTCTAGTCCTGCTTTAGGCAAAAAAGCCAGTTGGGTGACTTTGGGCCAATCACCAGGAGAGGAGAGTTCTAGTCCTGCCTTAGGCATGAAAACCAGCTGGGTGACTTTGGGCCAATCACCAGAAGATGGAGAGTTCTAGTCCCGCCCCAGATATTAAAGCCAGCTGGATTACTTTGCACCAAACAAGGTCTCAGCCCAACCTACCTCACAGGGATGTTATGGGGAAAATAGGAGAAGGAAGATGTATTGGATATGACTTTGCCATCTTGAGTTATTTGTAAAAATAATGAAAGTCGGATATAAATTAATAAATAAAATAAATAAAAAATGCATCAGAACAGCCTCTTAGAAAGGAAATCTGCTTTGAATCCTTGTGCCAAGGAGAACCATCACTGGAGGAATTTTCTGTCTCAGCGAATTCTGGGAGTTGAAATGCACCCATGCTGGCTGGGGAATTCTGGGAGTTCAACGCCATTCAACTCTTTAAGTTTGCTGAGGTTGAAAAATATTGTCATAAAGTACTGGCGGAGTGCCAGTCCTTTCCTGGATAGGAAAACACCAAATTCTTTTAAGATGGGCAAAGAGGTTGATTTATCAAAGCTGAAATCTATGCTTTCCCTTCCAGAGGCCGGTGGAAGGACAGGCTCAAAAAACAGTGGACTAACTTTGATATTCAGGTTATTTCTAAGGACCACACCTGGCTGGGGAATTCTGGGAATTGAAGTCCACACATCTTCAAGGTGCTGAAGGTCCTTCAATGTGCTTGAAGGAAACACTGATCTACAAGGTCAAATTTCAAACAAACAGAGCAAGAGTCTTCAAACTTGGCAAGTTTAAGACTTGTGGACTTCAATTCTTCAGAATTCCTGATCTAACATGACTGGAGGAGGAATTCTGGGAGTTAAAGTCCACAAGTCTTAAAACTCTCAAGTCTGAAGACTTCTGAAATAGAGGCTTGAGTAGGATTGCAGTTTTGGTATAAGATGTTTGCATGTGCCTTTTTATCTCATTATAACAGTTACAGAGTAACTGGAAGGGGCATTGGAGGTCTTCTAGTCCAACCCCCTGCCCAAGCAGGAAACCCTGTACCATTTCAGACAAATGGCTGACCAATCTCTTATTAGAAATCTCTAGTGGGGTTTAGCAAGGAAGAGAGGGCCAACTCATTTACCAAAGCAGCTGTGAGAAGGACAAAAAGCAACAGATGCAAACTAATCAAGGAGAAAAGCAACCTGCAATTAAGGAGGAATTTCCTGACAGTGAGAACAATTAATCAGAGGAACAACTTGCCTCCAGAAGTTGTGAATGCTCCAACACTGGAGGTTTTTAAGAAGAGAGTGAATAACCATTTGTCTAAAATGCGGTATGGTGTCCTGTCTAAGCAGGGGGTTGGACTAGCAGACCTCCAAGGTCCCTTCCAACTCTGTTACTGTTATAATGAGATAAAAACACACACATACATACATTGTACAGAAGCTGTTTCCAAATTCATTCTTAAGCTGAAAAGGAAATAGTGCCAGATTTCTTCAGTCCTTCCCAAAAGAGAAGCTTAAATATACAAAAAAAATCCACCTTTTGCGGGGGAAAATAACTCTTTTGGCTTTAATTTTTGAAAATTCTTTTTAATTGGTAGATCCTAATGTATTTTTTGACTATTGTGTTCTAAGGCTGCTTGGATCTGTTTTAATTGTCAGCCCCTTTGAAGGGCGATTGCATAGGAAGTGGTAGCTATAAATACCACATTGGAATAATAATATCAAGGGTAATTATAATTAAAAAAACTGGCACCACCTGCCAGATAATAAAACTCAAATGGAGGAACTGCAATATGTTTGCCATAATTAAAAGCTTCCCAAAATTCACCCCAAAAACAAACACACACCACCTCAAGAAATGAAAGTTACTGGGTGCGGCTGAAAGGAAAAAGAAAAGGCGATTATTGTGACTTAACTGGAATGTCACCCCCGCAAGGAAAAAATCGCCTTGGGACACAAAACTGGTTTTCTGCTTCATTGGCTCCAGGCATTCACCTTCCTTTATCCTGCAGGGAAATCTCTTTTCAGGTGAAAAGCAGAAACAGAATCAGAGAACTCCAAACAAATCCACCTTCAGGGGAGGAAGCACAAAAGTCACTAGTGTTGAAAGAAATACCCTTTTGGGTTCAGTTCCAAGAGGGGAAAAAGACACTGGAAACATGGAGGCTGCTTGGAAAGTTTAATGGTGTACAGGACCACATGGCCTGGAGCTCCACAGAAGTCTGATCACATACTTCAAGGTGAGAAGAGAAGGGAAGAAGGGCTGACCAAGATGCTGAGAGACCCTTATATAACCTCTGTTGGGCCCCAACTTAATGTTTCCTGTTCCTGTGCAAGAAATGAACCCCATTGGCTGTCAGATTCCCAGGGGCGGGGGTCTTAACTTTGTAGGCTTGGTCTGGACCACCTGGCTTCACCTGAGTGCTGGCTAATGCAATCTTCCCAGACCATGTGGTGAGATGGGTAATCCTATCATTTCCTGAGGGCCATCCTTAATCCCATCACCCTGGAGCTGAAGGGGGGGCAGGGAGTTGCAGGAAGCTGCTTTGTCTCTAAAACATATTTCTCCTTTTCTCATCTAGGGAGATACAATATTCTGCCTTTTAAATATTTCCTAGGCTATTTCAATTTTTCTAGGAGGGGGGTAGGTGCTAACTTTCTACACTAGTTTCATGAAAAGAAGGACTAGGACTGACATGATGGCAATAGTCCAATGTTTGAGGGTCTGTCATAGAGAAGAGGGGGTCCATCTGCTCTCCAAAGCCCCTGAAGGCAGGACAAGAAACAAAGGATGGAAACTAAGCAAGGAAAGAAGCAACTGTGGAATTAAGGAGAAATTTCCTGACAGGGAGAACAATTAATCAGTGGAACAATCTGCCTCCAGAAGTTGTGGGTGCTCCAACACTGAAGGTTTTTAAAAAGGGACTGGGCAACCATTTGTCTGAAATCATATAGGGCAGGATTCCCCAAACTTGGCAACTTTAAGATTTGTGGACTTCAACTCCCAGAATTCATAGCTGGTTGGAGCATTCTGGGAGTTGAAGTCCACAAGTCTTGAAGTAGCCAAGTTTGGAGACGTCTGATATAGAGTTTCCTGCTTGAGCAATGGGATGAATCAGAAGACCTCTAAAGTCCCTTCCAGCTCTGTTAATCTGGGTTTTTTTGTTTTTTATGCACCTCACACATGATGCGCATCACATATCAAAAACGTGAAAAGAATTGGTCATTTTGGTGTGGGTGCCATATTGTCCTTTTTCATCGCATCCTAGACCTGGAAGGAATTCATTTTTTGCCTTTTGTAGTAACACAAAAGTGGCTTGCTAACAAATGGACAAGTCATTGTACGTTGTGTGTAGTGTCAATTTCCACAGTGTTGCGATCTCTTGGGAAAGTTTATTGTAGGAAAACCAGTTTGGTGCAGTGGTGAAAGGGCTGGTTTAGAAACCAGGGGTTGGTGAGTTCTAGTCCCACCTTAGGTACAAAAGCTGGCTGGATAACTTTGGGCCAATCACCAGGAGACAATGAGTTCTAGTTCTGCCTTAAGCATGGCCCATCTCACAGGGTTGTTGTGTGGAAAATAGGAAGAGGAAGGAGCATTAGGTATGTTCACAATCTTAATTTATTTCCAAAGGAAAAATAATTAGGCAGGATACAAATAAATAAAAATACAAACAACAAACCCTGGTCTATATCACTTCTCCAAATTTAAGTCCTAGGGGCGAGGGCATATTACAAAATTGGGATGATCAATTGGGATGCAATGGGATGATCTCTGCTTTTATTTGGGTTCTCTTTTTAGCATTTGCAACATATATATATATATATATATATATATTCTTTGATGATGAATCACTTAATCTCCCTCACTGCAAAAATAAATACTTCAGAGATTACCATATTGAAAGGTTTTCCATTAATAAATAACTTGGGTATGTAATGCCAAATGTCCTCAGAATACATCAAGGGCCTGTCAGGTTTTTGGACAAGGCACAATCCTGAAAAATTATGAGCTCAAAGTCCAAATAAAGAAAAGGGAAATATACACGTTTGATTGATGCTCATGCTTGGAAAGTTTGTGATATAGGGGGAAAAAATCCCCTAGGAGTTAAAAGACCAGGAACAAAGTTTGAATCAGAAATGGGGTCATTTTTCCTGCAGAAGTGCTAGACTACAGAACCTATGAGCCCCTGCTCACATAGCCAGGGATGCAAATTGTAGTTGAAGTCACCTGAAAAAGGACAGTTTGGAAAGAAGATATATAATTTTGTTTTTAAACTTTCTCAAGTTTAAAATGGGTGGACTTCAACACCCAGAATTCCCCAGCCAGCATGGGAGTTGAATTTTGGGAGTTTGGGGAGTTGAAATCCACCCATTTAAAACTTGCCAAGCTTGAGAAACACTGGATTAAAGGGTCTTTCCTGGTGGGAATCATTCCATTCTAAGGACTCACAAATATCAGCTACTGCAAATAATTTCCCTCTGGCTGAATAATACCAAAGGCCAACCAGATTTCACTCCTGAGAAGCCATTCCTCTGCTTGTTAGATGTGACCGAAATGCAGATTAAGACTTGTCACAAGTTACTTCCATAAAAATAGAGCACCACACAACCCTCCTTCACTGTTAACTCTCATTTCATTCCCTATTCCTGCTTGGATGTTGGTCAGAGGGAAAAATAATCCTATGGGATTTTTCACATTACAAAAAAGATGTTGAGACTTTGGAAAAAGTGCAGAGAAGAGCAACTAAAGGCCTGGAGACTAAAACATATGAAGAACATACCTTAGATTGTCTACTATTGACCTCACCCCTTTCCTAAGAGGTCTGTAGGGGGCATGCATAAGCGCACCAACGTGCTTACTATCCCTGTCCTATTGTTTCTTTTATTCTTCTTATATGTACCCATTTCATGTATTCATAACTATGTATATATTTATACCTATTATCTTGTAAGCAATTGACAAACCAAATAAATAAAATAAACAGTTGCAGGAACTGGGCCTGGCTAGTTTAGAGACAAGAAGAACAAGGGGGGACATGATAGCAGTCTTCCAATATCTGAGGGGCTGCCATAAAGAAGATCTAGACTGCAGACTAAAAAGCAGAGACATCCCTCTGCCAACCAAAGTGCATATAGTCAAGGCTATGGTTTTCCCTGTTGCAATGTATGGCTGTGAAAGTTGGACCGTAAGGAAAGCTGAGCGCCAAAGAATGGAGGCCTTTGAATTCTGGTGCTGGAGAAGACTCCTGCAAGTCCCTTGGATGGCAAGGCGATCCAACCGGTCAGTCCTAGAGGAGATCAACCCTGGCTGCTCTTTAGAAGGCCAGAACCTGAAGAAGAAACTCAGAGACTTTGACCAACTAATGAGAAGGAAGGAGGACTCACTGGACAAGAGTCTAATGCTGGGAACGACTGAGGGCAAAAGAAGAATGGAACAACAGAGAATGATGTGGCTGGATAGAGTCACTGAAGCTCTGAAAACATGAGCTTTAATGGTCTCAGGGGGGTGGTAGAGGACAGGAAGGCCTGGAGGAATGTTGTCCATTGGGTTGTGATGGGTCAAACATGACTTCCCAACTAACAAGAACAACACAAAGAAGAGGGGGGTCAAGTTACTTTCCAAAGCACAAGAAATGATGGATGGAAACAATTGATGGAAACTCATCAAGGTGAGAAGCAACTTGCAATTAAGGAGAAACTCTAACTGTGAGAACAATTAACTAGTGGAACAGTTGTCTCCAGAAGTTGTGGCTGCTCAATCACTGGAGGAGACTGGGCAGCCTCTTCTCTGAAACGGTATAGGGTCTCCTGCTTGAGCAAGGGGTTGGACTAGAAGACCTCCAAGGTCCCTTCCAGCTTGATTCTGATTGATTGGACCAGAAAGGTTTGTGTCTTTGGCATGAGGAGTTGTCTACAAGGATATGGAGAATCAGAGAGGAGGAGGAGGGTGCAGTGATCATTTCCATCACCAAGGGTGAAAGTCAGGCATTATCAGAAGGCGGCAGAGAAAGACTTCTGAAGGAAGATAGCAAAGATTGTTTGCAGGGAAATGCCTGGCAAATGAAGACCTTTGAGATTCAGGAAAACATGGTTGCTACGTTGAAATATTGGCATACCTTTCAAGACCCTGATGGGGGAAGAGATGAGAAGTGAGATATATGGATCAGAAACAGAAAAAGTCCCAACAGTGAGGGATACTATAAGGCCTGATTCAACTGATCCTCAATTTACGACCACAATTGAGCCCAAAATTTATGTTGCTAAGTGAGAAATGTGTTAAGTGAGATTTGCCCCATTTTATGACTTTTCTTGACCCATTTGTTAAGTGAATCCCTGAAGTCAGGGGTGAGATTCAAAAATCCCAGAAACCGGTTCGCTGCCCAGTTGCTGGGTGGCTGTGGCCATGGTGGGTATGGCTTACCAGAACTTTCAGGAGGTCTCTTTTTCATCTTCCCCAGGGTCCGGAGGTTTCCCTCGGGCCTCTGGGAGGTGAAAATGGCCACTCCCAGCTCCAGAGGCTGACCAGAAGCCGGAAACAGGCCTGTTTCCAGACTTCTGGAACTTCTGGTTTGGCCCATTTTTCACCCTCCCAGATTCTCCATATGGTCCCTGCACTTACCTGCATCCAAAACGTGCCAGGTGTTGACTCCTGGGAAGGGAGGAGTGGGGCGGGTGGGGCCAGCTGGTCAGTTCAACTACCGGTTTGGCGAACCAGATGTAAACTTAACATCCGGTTCACCCAAACTGGTCCAAACCGGTAGAATCCCACCTTGCCTGCATTTGCTAAAATAGTAACTTGGTTGTTAAGTGAATCTGGTTTCCCCAATTAGACTTTGCTTGTCAACAGGTCACCAAAGGGGATCACGTGACCCAGGGACACTGCGACCGTCATAAACGTGAATTAGTTGTCAAGCATTTGATTATATGAGTCTCGGTGGCGCAGTGGTTAGAGTGCATACTGCAAGCTACTCCTACTGCAATTTGGCAGATTGAATCGCACCAGCCTCAAGATTGACTCAGCCTTCCATCCTTCCGAAGCCGGTAAAAGGAGGACCCAGATTGTTGGGGGAAATAGGCTGACTCTGTAAACCGCTTAGAGTAGGCTGGAAAGCACTATAAAGCGGTATATAAGTCTTAAGTGTTATTGCTATCTGAATGTAACTCCGGTGACCCTGGGGAGGCTGCAATGGTCATAAGTCTGAAAAAGGCCATGTCACTTTTCTCAATGCTGTTGTAACTTTGAACGGTCACTAAGGGAACTGTTATAAGTCGAAGACTATCTCTGCGGATCACATGACCACAGGGAAGCTGCAATGATTGTGTGAAAAATGCTTGCAAGCACTTTTTTCCCCTGTGCTGTGTAACTTCAAACAATCACTGAACAACCGGTTGTAAGTTAAGGGCTGCCTGTATACAGATCAGAAACAGAAGTCCCAACAGAGAGAGAGAGATCGTAAGGCCCGATACCCTTTGGATATTCACACGGTAGGAAGTGGAGGGATTTGAAGAGTTGAGAGTGGTAAGTGGTAAATCGCGGAGTTATTTTTCAACAGGCAAAGATGGGACAGGAATTAAATTATGGTCTTTCCTTCTGGTTGGTCCAATTCTTCTGCTGATCAGCTGTGTCTCAGGAGGGAGAAGGATGTGAAGACGAAATCATGGAAGCCACCTTAGAAGACCATCTGGGAGTTGGGAGGGCCAGAAGTTCTCCAGGCCTGATTTGTGGCTCCTTCTAAACCAGGGGTCTCCAACCTTGGCAACTTCAAGCCTGGTGGACTTCAATTCCCAGAATTCCCCAGCCAGCTGGCTGGGGAATTCTGGGAGTTGAAGTCCACCAAACTTGAAGTTGCCAAGGTTGGAGACCTCTGTTCTAAACCACCTTTGTTTTTTTCTAAACTGGCTTTGTTTTCCCTTAAGATATGCAAAAATATTCAACCAGCCAAAAACAAAGCCTGAATCCTGATATGAGTCAGACAAAGTGAATCATGGCAGGAGATCTCTTCAAATATTCCAATGATGACACCCCCTCTCCTTGGAAGTCTTTGGGCTACCACCCAGCCTCATTCTTTGCAAAATATTTCCATCGACTACAGGTGGTCCTCGACTTACGACCGCAATTGGGACTCGAACTTCCACCCTAAGCGAGGCAGTTGTTAAGTGGGTCATGCTCAATGTTACGATCTTTTTTTTTGCTGCGGTCATTAAGTGAGACAGCTAGAAAAGTCACCAATGGCGATTATGTGATTTCAGGACACTGGAACCATTAGAAATACATGCCAACTGCCAAGCGTTAATTTTGATCGTGTGACAGAATACAGGATAACGGAGTTGGAAGGGACTTTGAAGGTCTTCTAGTCCAACCTGCTGCGCAAGGCAAGAGTCTTTATACCACGCGAGACAAATGGCTGTCCAGTCTCTTCTTAAAAACCTCCAGTATTGGAGAACCTACCACTTCCAAAGGTAAGTTTTCCAGTGATTCATTGTTCTCACTGTTATTAAGTTTTCTCCTTATTTCTAGATTGCTTCTCTCTTTGATTAGTTTCCATCTGTTGCTTCTTGTCCTGCCTTCGGGTGCTTTAGAGAATAGTTTGACTTCCTCTTCTTTGTGGCAGCCCCCTGCAACCGTTCTTTAATATGTTTTAGCCTCCAGTCCCCTAATCCTCTTCATTGCTCTTCTCTGCACTCTTTCCAGAGTCTCAACCTCTTTTTAACATCATGGCAACCAAAACGGGATGCAGAATTCCAAGTATGGCCTTACCAAGGCATTATAAAGTGGTATTAACACTTCACGTGATCTTGATTCTATCACCATAAGGATATGGCAACAGTCATAAGTGCAAGGACCAGTTGCAAGATCCTTTTTTAAAGCACCATTGTAACTTTGAACATTCACTAAAAAAAATTGATGATAAGTCGAGGACAACCTAAATCCTTCCTTTCTGTTCCAACAATGACATTGATGAAAAATAGGTAGGCATTTCATCAGGGAATTTTCTGGTGATAAAAAGGCAAAGTTTACAAGAGTTGCTCAGCCAAGCTCTGCCCTAAAGACATGATGGGAAAAATCAGCTCCATTTTCTCTGGGTCAATATTTTCTTTAACAAAAGAGCGTTTCCTTTGTTAGCAATAAATGCACCTGACTTCCTCTTTTTAGCAGAAAGCAGCTGTAGATCTCAGCTAGTGCTGGCTTAAATAGCATTCTTCCAATATTTGAGGAGCTGCCACAAAGAAGAGGGAGTCAAACTATTCTCCAAAGCACCTGAAGGCAGGACAAGAAGCAACGGGTGGAAACTAATCAAGGAGAGAAGCAACCTGGAATTTAAGGAGAAATTTCCTGATAGTCAATTAATCCGTGGAACAATTAATCCATGGAACGACTTGCCTTCAGAAGTTGTAGAAGTTCCAATACGAGTAGATTTTAAGAAGAGATTGGATAACCATTTGTCTGGGGGTTGGATTAGAAGACCTCCAGGGTTCCTTCCAATTCTTGTTATTCTGTTAAATCAAGCGCATCTGTTCTGATACCTTCCATATTTCCCAACCATTGCTTACAACTTTTATTAATTTTGGGATCTCAATGCCACTGGGGGGTGCCAGGTTGGAGAAAACATATTGAGGAAAATCATAAAAGTAAAATCAAGGCCTTTCCGTATTTTGCTTCTCAAGTATTAATATGATGCATAAGTGAGAAGCTGCTACATTAAAAAATATGGTCCTAGGTCTACAAGAATTGCAGTTCTGCACTTAAACTGTTTTGTATGAAACCTCAGCTCTGATACCCCGTTAATCAATTAAGGACAAAAAAGAATTGACCCAAAGAACCATTCCTTCTCCTTTACATCTTGAGATTTTAAAAAATCTTGTGGAACCTAAAACTTCAATTCAATTTGAGCTCCTGCCACAAGTCAAATGAGTCATTCGCAATGAATGGCACAAGAGATAATTACTTGGTGGGTGAAAGGCAGAGCAATTTTTACTGTACTCACCAGCAAAAAATCAAATCTGGATTGTGTCCATATCTAATGCTGGGTTGAAAAAGCAACCCATTTCAAATCTTGGAAAAAATATTCCTCAGAAAAGAAAGAAAGAAAGAAAGAAAGAAAGAAAGAAAGAAAGAAAGAAAGACTGAAAAACAGACAAAGAAAGAAAGAAACACAGATAGAAAGGAAGGAAGGAAAGAAAGAAAGATAGAAAAAAGAAAGAAAAAAGAAAGAAAAAGAAAAATAAAGAAGAAAAAAGACATAGAGAAAGAAAGAAAGAAAGAAGGAAGGAAGAAAGAAAGAAAGAAAGAAAGAAAGAAAGAAAGAAAGAAAGAAAGAAAGAAAGAAAGAAAGAAAGAAAGAAAGAAAGAAAATATTTTTTTAAAATTTAGGTTTGCATATCATGATTAAATGAAACATACCCAGTTATTCAGTTAATCCAACTGTCTGGCTTTGACAATAGGCTGAAACGTCAGTGGTGCTCGCTTCATACCCCACAGCTAACCACAAAACCAGCCAACCCAATTTTCATTTTATTGTACTGTGCAAATACTTTGGAAGGCAATTTTTCACCTGCTATTTTGCCTCTTTCAAGCAAGAGATGGTTTGCAAAGTTAAAGGAACACCAATCCCTTACGAAGAGAAAAATATTGATTTACATCGCCAATTCCAGCCTGAAATAGAAACATTACCTCCAGGGGAAAAAAAAAATGGCAATCCTAAATTCAACAGGAAAAGCCAATTGTAAACAATCCCTTTGGGAGGGGTGGAGAAGCCTTTTCAAATCCCTAATTCCTGAGTCGAGCTACTTTAAGAGAGAGAAAAGAATGCAATTTTCTCCTGCATAATTTGCTGATCCAGCCACACAGCAAAACCGATCAATACATCAATAGAATCAAAGCAAATTAAGTTTTTTGTTCCTTTTTTCCCCCTTCCTTCTCAAAAACGACCTAGGAAATTTAGCTTACTTTACAGTCCAGATTATTCTGGGTTTCTGGAAGGTCCTGCCCACCTGCCTTCAAACCACTCTGCAAGCTGCCTTTTCAGTTTTCAGGCTGGCACCAGCTGCTGTGTAATCTTTAGCAAAAAAAAAGAGGGCATGTCAGAAGGAAGGTGGTTGCTAGTGTGGAAACCTCCCTTAACCGGTTACGCCCAGCTTTGCCAGTGAAACTCACTGGAGAGTTAGACGAAGCAGCTGGAATTTGCTTGTCCGTCTCTGGATTCGTTGCTTGTAGCCAGGGAAAAAAGATTGAGAAATAGATTCTCCTCTCGTATACCTTGTCGGAAGGGGTTTCTTGAAAGGCTGGCCCAAACCAGGCCAGAGGTTCTGATTTATAGGCAGTCCTCGACTTACAACCAAAACATCTGTTGCTAAGCAAGACAGTTGTTAAGTGAGGTTTGCTCCGTTTTACGGCTTGCCTGGCCAAGTGAATCTGTGCAGTTGGGGAGTAACACAGTTGTTGAATGAATCTGGCTTAACGGTTGACTTTGCTTGTGGGAAGTTTGCCCAAGGGGGGAAACACGTGGACCACCCCCCCTCCCCAGGACACAGCCATGGTCATAAATAGGAATGAGTTATTAAGCCTCCAGATTTTGATCGTGTGACTGTGGGCATTCTCAATGGTTGTAAGAGAGTCATAAGCCACTTTTTACAGTCTCGTGTTAATGAATGTTTGAAAGTTGAGGTTTGAGAGACAAATCTCTCACACTGAGAGACAAAACAGCCTTATATAAAGAAATATTTAGTTCAGGACTGTCTCCCCTTGACAATTTTAAAGTCCAGTGGACTTCAACTCCCAGAATTCCCCAGCCAGCTGGCTGGGGAATTCTGGGAACTGAAGTCCACAAGTCTTAAAGTTAGCATTGTTGGGAATCCCTGATCAAGAGCCGCATATCGAAGGAATTGGCATGTTCAGAAGCCCTCAGAATATTTTTCACATGGTGGAAATACATATGTGCATGTTTTCATGGTGTTCTTTACCTTTTTAAACAAATTAATAAATTTATAAAAATATTTGAGAGGCTGCCACAAAAGAAGAGGGGGGTCAAATTATTCTCCAAAGCACCAGAAGGCCAGAGAAGAAACAATAGAGGGAAATGAATCAAGGAGAGAAGCAACCTGGAATTAAGGATAAACTTCCTAACAGTGAGGACAATTAACCAGTGGAACAACTTGCCTCCAGAAATTGTGGGTGCTCCAATACTGGATAGATAGATAGATAGATAGATAGATAGATAGATAGATAGATAGATAGATAGATAGATAGATATGGATGGATGGATGGGTAGATGGGTAGATAGATTGACAGATAGATAGTGTTCTGGTTGGTCAATTCATATTTAAAATACTTACCATCCATTGGGTCACTTTCTGGCGGGAGTTTGCGCCCTCGCCAGTGGCTGGTACCAGGCGCGGCCACCCTTTAAAAGGAGAGGCTGCCGCGCCGCCAGCCCGAGTCGATTCCTACAAATAAACAGAAAAGAGCTATCACTAAAGGTGCGTTGTCTCGTTAATTCCCGCCGCAAAACACTGGCGACGAAGGTGGGATCGAGACAGCACCAGCAGTGAGTGGATAGCGGCGAAACTCGAGCGGCAACATGGCCGGAAACAACCCCCCACCAGAACGTTTCAACCCGGCGAAGGAAGAATGGCAGACGTACATCGATCGCTTCCTCATGTTCCTAGAGAGCAGCGAGCTGAGCAGCGTGTCGGAACACAGAAAGAGAGCGGTATTCCTAACTCATTGCGGTCCAGCAGTTTTCAAAATGGCAAAAACTCTGGCATCACCAACGGATGTGAAGACATTAGCCTGGCCCGAGTTAGAAAAAATCCTGCGAGCACACTATGCTCCTAGAGTCTCCTGCCTTATCAAGCGCCACGAATTTTACCTCCGAAATCAGAGAGAGGGTGAGTCCATCGCGGATTTCGTAGCAGAGTTAAGAGACATTGGGGGGGATTGTGAATTTTCAGATTTCAATGAGGCTTTGAGGGATCGGATCGTACTGGGGCTAAAAGACCCAATATTGCAGAGCAAATTACTTAACCGACCTAAGATAACAGCTAATGAGGCGATAGAGGAAGCTACCGCAGCCGAAACCGCTCAAAAGTCGGTGGCAAAAATGAAAAAAATCAATCACGCCGCACTCTGCAATAGCAAAGAGACGATCAGACCTCAAAGCGAGGGAGAAAAAACCACGACACACCATGAGGACCTAGAATCCGAAGATAGTAATGAGGAAGATGAGGTATGCCATCTAAAGACTACGAAAGGGGGAAAAGAGCGGCCAAACAGAAGGGTTGATTTCGAATGTAATCGATGTGGAGGGAATCACCCCAGATCAGAGTGCCGTTTTATAGATGCCATCTGTAGGAAGTGTGAGAAAAGGGGTCACATTGCCAGAGTATGTAGAGCCAGGACCAGTTACAGCCCAAGACAAAGAAGAAGCCCACCCCCAAGAGGAAGAGAGGGAGAACAGATGACCAGTAGCCGTTGGAACCAAGACGGGAGGAATAGAAAATACAAAGAATCATCTAACAGAAGACAAGAGACACACCAAACAGTGATAATTGGTCATGCAAATACGACAAACATTAGAAAAGTACACATTACAGTTGGCATTGAGGGGCGAGAGTGCGAGATGGAAGTGGATTCGGGTTCGTTCCTCTCCATGGTTTCGTGGAACAACATCAAAGATTTAATTCCAAGCTTACAGCGGAGCCAACTCTCGAGACAGAAACTTATACTGAAAGACTACCAGGGAAATCGAATTCCGGTTGTGGGAGTTGGGCATTTCCAAGTAACTTTCAAAAATCACACGGAAATCCTGCCCTTAACAATAGTGGACCGAAACAGACCAAGTCTTTTGGGTCTAGAATGGTTCGAGCCGTTAGGAATCGGGATGACCGGCATCAACCATGTCTCAGATACAGATTGGGAAGCAGACCTCGTGCAAGAATTCCAGGAGTTATTCAACGGAGAACTAGGCAAGTACCGGGGAAACCCAATATCATTTAACCTAGACACTAAGGTGACACCTATTAGATTAAAAGCTAGAAGAGTACCCTTCGCCTTAAAACCAAAAATAGAAGAGCAGCTAGAGAAATTAGTTAAACAAGGGGTCCTCGAGCCTGTTGATCACGCTACATGGGAGACCCCTATAGTAACCCCTATCAAGGCGGATGGGTCGATTCGGATCTGTGGGGATTTTAAGGCCACCCTTAACCATGCGCTGCAACAAAGCGCATACCCCGTTCCGGTGGTACAACATTTGCTACACTCTATCAAAGGCGGAAAAATTTTTGCAAAACTCGATTTGGCTCAGGCTTATCAGCAACTACCCGTAGACCAAAAAACGGCTGAAGCCCAAACCATTGTTACACACCGGGGCGCATTTAAATGCAACCGCCTCCAATTTGGCGTCAGCGTGGCTCCAGGCATTTTCCAAGGGTTAATGGAACGCCTCCTACAGGGAATACCGGGGGTTATACCATACTTTGACGATGTACTAATCGCAGCTAGTAACAAAGAGCAATTGCGAGATCGTCTAAGAGAAGTCCTTACCAAATTCACGGAAGCGGGGCTCAAGGTTAAAAAAGAAAAATGCACATTGATGACAGAGAAAATAGAATTTTTAGGATATCTTATTGATGGCGACGGTATCCACCCAACCGAAGGAAAGGTCCGTGCCATAAATGACGCCCCCACGCCAAACAACAAGACTGAACTGCAAGCTTTCCTGGGACTAATAAATTTTTATCATGTTTTTCTGCCACAGAAAGCGACAGTGGCGGAACCCTTGCATAGGCTTTTGGACAAAAATGCAGTTTGGAAGTGGGGCAGTCGGGAAGAAACAGCATTTAACCGAATAAAAGAGCTTCTTACTTCAACTAAGGTGATTATACAGTATAATGAAACATTACCGTTGATACTAACTTGCGATGCGTCGCCTTTTGGGGTCGGAGCCGTTCTGAGCCACTGTCTACCGGATAACAGAGAAGCCCCAATCGCTTTCTATTCAAAAACACTATCGAAAAGCCAGAGGAATTATAGCCAATTAGACAAAGAAGCTCTAGCCATAATAGCGGGGATTAAACGTTTCCATGAATACCTGTATGGCCGTCAATTTTCTATAATAACTGATCACAAACCGCTGTTAGGACTCCTGGCTGGAAACAAAGCAACTCCTAATATTTTATCCCCCAGAATGACAAGATGGACAGAATTCCTTGCAGCATATAACTACACTCTGTTTTACCGCCCCGGCCCATCAATTTTGCACGCTGATGCATTAAGTCGCTGCCCATTACCGGACAGTGACCCTGACCCGAATCCTTGTACCACAACATTCTTAATTGAGACTTTAACCGATTTCCCGATTACAGCAGCAGATATCGCTCAAGAAACCGCCAACGACAACTTACTGCAGAAAGTGAGGGGTTGGATTGTAAAGGGATGGCCGGACATTCAGCTACAGAACGAGTATACACAGTTTAAACAGAGACAAATGGAACTTTCAGTAATGAAGGGGTGCGTACTTTGGGGTGATCGAGTGGTTATTCCAAAAAGACTACGGACTAAAATTTTAAGACTATTGCATGAGGGTCATCCAGGGGTAGTTAAAATGAAAAGCTTAGCAAGAAGTTATGTTTGGTGGCCGGGTTTAGACAAGGACGTCACGGACTGGGTTGGGGGTTGCCAGCCATGCCAAACATCCCGACCCTCACCCCCGAAAGCACCGGCCACAGAGTGGGATGTTCCCAGGGGGCCATGGTCTAGACTGCATATAGATTTCGCGGGTCCGACAAATGGTCACACATTTTTAATTCTGGTAGATGCTTATTCAAATTGGCTAGAAGTAAGCCTAATGCAGTCAACCTCTGCCGAAGCTGTCATCCGACAGCTCAGGAAATGGTTCTCAACACACGGGTTGCCAGACACCTTAGTATCGGACAATGGGCCACAATTCACAGCAATAGAGTTTGAGAGTTACCTCGCCAGCTTGGGCATAAGGCATGCCCTAACCGCGCCGGCACACCCGGCGGCGAATGGACGAGCCGAACGCATGGTTCGTTTCACCAAAGACACACTACACAAACTAGGCCAGGGCCCCATACAGGCTCGAATTGATAAATTACTATTCTTACAACATACCACACCTAGCACTATCACTAACAAGACCCCAGCAGAATTACTAATGGGGAGGAAACTACGCTCACCCCTAGACAGGTTACACCCCACATACTCCACAGACAAGCCGATTGATTCTTCCAGTAAAATAAGGACATTCCAAATCGGAGACCTGGTCTACGCAAAAAACTTGGTCGGACATCCCTTATGGGTGCCAGCCACAATAACACAAATCACAGGCCCACGATCATACCGTTTAACCACTTCGGATAACAGGACTTGGAAGCGGCATATCGATCAAATTAGATCCCGCACCTTACCCAGATCTCACGATCACCCGGGGGAGGAAGGGGAATTACCACTAAGCAACAACAAGACAACGAACCCACAAAATAACAACGACGACCTAACTCACACATATACACCCTCAACACTAGCCCCGGTCGAGTTTCGCAACTACGCACCTGGGCCTGGTGAACATCCAGATAGAGACCTTGGCGAGACCAACGATAATCCGAGTCCGGGAGGGAGCGGCACAGCCACATCTACTAGCCGAGCGAGGCCCGCCAGGAGTGACTTGGCCAGCTCGACCTTCCCGAAGTTTCCAGGACCGGGAGCAGGAGGATCAACAGGTCCTTCCGCATCGGCCAACAGCGACGACACGACTGAGCTGCGCAGGTCCAGTCGGGTCCACAGGAGCCCCGCCTACTTACGTGACTACGTCACGTAGGCGCGGCTCCTGATTGGTCGGACTGGACCAAGAGGGGAGGGGTGTTCTGGTTGGTCAATTCATATTTAAAATACTTACCATCCATTGGGTCACTTTCTGGCGGGAGTTTGCGCCCTCGCCAGTGGCTGGTACCAGGCGCGGCCAGCCTTTAAAAGGAGAGGCTGCCGCGCCGCCAGCCCGAGTCGATTCCTACAAATAAACAGAAAAGAGCTATCACTAAAGGTGCGTTGTCTCGTTAATTCCCGCCGCAAAACAGATAGATAGATAGATAGATAGATAGATAGATAGATAGATAGATAGATAGATAGATAGATAGATAGATAGATAGACGGATGGATAGATATGGATGGATGGATGGATGGATGGATAGATGGATGGATGGATGGATAAACAGGCGGATGGATGGATGGATAGATAGATAGGGATGGATGGATGGATAGCTAGTTAACTAGATAGATAGATAGATAGATAGATAGATAGATAGATAGATAGATAGATAGATAGATAGATAGATAGACAGACAGGCAGATGGATGGATATATAGATATGAATGGATGGATGGATGGATGGATGGATGGATAGACAGGCGGATAGATGGATAGATATGGATGGATGGATGGATGGATGGATTGATGGATAGATATGGATGGATGGATGGATGGATGGATGGATGGATGGATGGATGAATAGATAGATAGATAGATAGATAGATAGATAGATAGATAGATAGATAGATAGATAGATAGATAGATAGATAGGCAGATAGATGGATGGATGGATGGATGGATGGATGGATGGATGGATGGATGGATGGATAGATGGATAGATATGGATGGATGGATGGATAAATGGATAGATAGACAGACAGACAGATAGATAGATAGATAGATAGATAGATAGATAGATAGATAGATAGGCAGATGGATGGATAAATATGGATGGATGGATGGATGGATGGATATGGATGTATGTATGTATGTATGTATGGATAGATAATAGATAGATAATAGATGGATGGATGGATGGATGGATAGATAGATAGATAGATAGATAGATAGATAGATAGATAGATAGATAGATAGATAGATACCGCACAGATAGATTGTGGACCATATAGCTAGATTTCCTCCATGATGATTCTATGCAGGAGAAATATTGGAAATCAAGTTGTATGTTACTTCTTTTAGGGCAGAGAGGAGAATTATAGATAGTCCACAACTTACAACTGTAGTGGAGCTTGCCCATCATGATTCTAATGGTCATAAAACAGGTTAGTCATGTGACTGGACTGATTTTACAACCTTTTCTGCAGTGCTCCATAAGTGAATTACTGGAGTTCTTAAGACAAGGGTGAGTGGCCCAAAATAACCCAACCGGTTGATTGGTTTCATGCCTAACGTGGGACTAGAACTCACTGCCTTCTGATGATTGGTCCAGACTCCAAAGACACACAGCTGGCTTTCATGCCTAAAGTGGGACTAGAACTCATTGTCTCCTAGTAACTGGCTCAAAGTCACCTTGCTTAGGGCAAATCTAGAACTCACAGCCTCCTGATTTCTAGTCCAGCACTTTCACCAAAAGAACTCCATATTTTTTCTCTCCCCCTCCCTCTCCCTCCCTCCCTCCCTCCCATCTCTCTCTTTCTCCAAATCGAATCCTTCTCTCTATGATGGAGGTCTCCAATTCCTGGCTCCTGACACATTATAATTTAGTTCTTGAGGGATATTTTAACGCTGTAATTAAGAGATTGGGGTTTTAGAGTTGGGCAAAGCACACAAACAGATCTCCCTTCCCCCTTTCTGCTCCTTCTCTTCTCTTTTTCACCCCCCCCACCCTCCCACATCTCTTCTCTCTGTACCAGTCTATGGATGGGAAAAGTCCAATATTTCTCTATTTTATTTGTATATAAGATTCCAAACACCCAGCTCCATAAGGCTTACCATATTAAAAGGCATAAAACAGGAAAGCATTTTTTTAAAAAATTCATTGAGTCATGTCTGATTTATTTTTTAAGTTTATTTATTTATTATATTTATATGCTGCCTGCCCCACTCCGATAATTCATTCTGGGCAGGTTAAGATTCTGGTTCCCGGAGACTGCTTGGAGAAACCACTGCAATTTTCTTTGCAAGTTTTTTCAGAAGTAGTTTGGCATTGCCTCTTTCTGGGGCTGAGAGGAAGTGACTGACCCAAGATCATCCAGCAGCTTTTCATGCCTAAAGCGTGACTAAAACTCTCCATCTCCTGGTGGTTGACCCAAAATCACCCAGTTGGCTTTCATGCCTAAGACAGTACTAGAACTCATTGACTCTCAGTTTCTAGTCTGTTAACTTAACCACTACACCGAAGTGGCTCTTAGTGCATGCATGGGAGTCTGTCTGTAAAGAACAGGACCTCAAGACTCTTTGTGATCCTGATCTTGATGGAACCATCAGGTTTTAAAAAACATTTAAATGATCAAAGGTGGGAGCCATAGGAATCTTGGAGGAGATGCTGTTCCAGCTGTAACCAAGAAGATCTCCTCCTTAAGTTCCAATAGATGACATTTTTTTTTATCACAAATCGGTTGGAAATGTTGGAAATGCAATCAGACACCAGGTCCATACTGCCACATGTGATGGACATATCCCAAAGCCAAAAAATACTGGAACAAAATACACACACGGCTGGAAAATATGATAAGACAACAAATAGATCTGAAACCTGAGACATTTTTGTTGGGCATGATTCCAGGAAATTACAATAAGAGTAACACATATTTGGTTCTACACACCCTAACAGCAGCTAGGATTGCATATGTGCAATGTTGGGAAAACCCAGAAACCACTGCAAATGATATTATAATCAAAAACATTCTGGAATGTGCAGAGATGGATAGGTTAACTCTAAAAATTAAAGGAAAAGAAAATTTGGACTACTTCATAACATGGGAACTATTCTATAAATGGTTAAATGACAGGTATTAAGGTTAGAGGAATTAGGTGAAGTATGCTTTATAGGAGAAAGAAAAACAGATGAGTAAATATTTCTGACAATTATATAACTGATACTATAATGGAAGATAATATATGTTATAATATGATTGATGTTACATTTGTTTATATATTACTGTATATTTGTTTATATATGATCATAATGAAGATGATGGTGTTTGTATATTTGTATGTTAACACCTTGGACACCTAGAGAGCACACTGCTCAACATAGAAAGGAAATGTATGATATAAAACAATAAAAATATTTCTAAAAAAGAGAGATGACAAAGATGAAAAAGGAGATGACAAAGGGCTTCTGAATGGACCCATCTGAATGGATCACGCATAACGAGGCACAGAGCTCTTCCTTAAAATTGTCTACCAACCATTACCTGCAATTTGAGGGCTTCCAGATAGGTGAGAGAATCTCTGGTGAAGAACAGTTGCTCTGTCCTACTGATACCTTCGTGTCTCCTCCAGAAGTTCAGCTAGTCGACTTATCATCGGTTGCATTGCAACCATTTCAAATTTCTGACAGACCAACCACAAAGATGAAATAGAGAGGACTGGTAGCTAAAACATACGAACAATTGCAGGAATTGGGTATATCTAGTCCAGGGATCTTCAAACTTGACAGCTTTAAGGCTTGTGGACTTCAGCTCCCAGAATTCCTCCTCCAGTCATGTTAACTCAGGAAATCTGGGAATCTTAAACTTGCCAAGTTTGAAGACCCTTGGTCTAATCCAATGGTCGGATTGAAATTTTTTTACTACCGATTCTGTGGGCGTGGCTTGGTGGGCGTGGCAGGGGAAGGATACTGCAAAATCCCCATTCCCTCCCCACCTCACCGACCTGCTTTCCTGATCCATTTTCCTGTGCAGGGCAACCAAAGGAGACCCAGCCGATCAGCTGGGACTCGATGGAAGGCTGAGAAGAGATGGGGGCGGGGCCAATCAAAGATGGGATTTGCCGGTTCTCCGAACTGCTCAAAATTTCCCCTACCAGTTCTCCAGAACTGCTCAGAACCTGCTGAATACCACTTCTGACGCTAACTCTATGGATAAACCTGTAGGGTTGAAAGCTGTGGTTAGAATGCACTATGGCAGGCTGACTCTGCCCACAGCCAGGAGTTTGATCCTGACTAGCTCAAAGTTTTCCGTCCTTCTGAGGTGGGTAAAATGAGGACTCAGATTGTTGGGGGCAAGAGGCTGACTCTGTCACCCATTTAGAGAGGGCTGTAAAGCACTATAAAGCAGTATATAAGTCTATTGCTATTTTTTCCTTCCTTCCTTCCTTCCTTCCTTCCTTCCTTCCTTCCTTCCTTCCTTCCTTCTTCCTTCCTTCCTTCCTTCCTTCCCTCTCTCCTTCTCTCCCATCAATCAATCAATCCATCCATCCATCCCAGCTCAAGGTTGACTCAGCCTTCCCTCCTTCCTAGCTGGGTAAAATGAGGACCCAGATTGTTAGGGGCAAGAGGCTGACTCTGTAAACCGCTTAGAGAGGGTTGGAAAGCAATATATACAGGGGGGGCTACTACAGGTTTGAGTTTGGGCAGACCCGTAGCTAACGTTATGGCTGGTTCAGCAAACCACCAAATCCCCTGGCTGGCCCCGCCCACCCCACCTCTCCCCTCCTCTTCCCAGAGTCTCTACGCGGCCCGTTTTGGATGCGAGGTAAGTGCACGTCCTGCATGGCGGGGGGAAAATGTTCCAGAAGTCTGGAAATAGACCTCTTTCCGGCCTCCGGAGCTGGGGGAGGCCGTTTTCACCATCCGAGAGACTCAAGAAAAGGGTGAAAATGCAATACCGCCCCACCCCCCGCCGCTGTGGTGCAGGAGGCCAACTAAGCCACACCCACCATGGCCATGGCCACCCAGCAACTGGGCAGAGAACACGTTGCTGAACTTTTTGAAGCCCACCACTGAGTATACAAGTCTAAGGGCTGTTGCTGTGGTTATTGCTTCACATCTGTTTCCATTCTTCATTCAGCCTATGATTGGCACCTGGAGAAGGTCAAAGGTGAACGGGATTCTCAAGCCAGATCTAATCTTTTATTGTACAATGCTGGTTGTGGCCAGCTCTCTCGCAATTAAGGACAATGCACATCATTATAAACCTTGGAATTTTTCCAGTAGGCTAGAATTGCAGATTTACCTGTTTGTCCTTCTTGGGTAGTGGCCTATTAAAAAGCTGATAGTTTGTACAGGAAATGTTTACGAATCAATGGAGGGTGGAAAGAGAAGAAGGGGAAAAAATATTGGCAGGAACTTTTTTTTTTACAAAAGCCATGCCAGGTTTTTGCTAGAGATTTGGTTGCTTCCTGGTTACTGTATTTACTGATAGGGTGGAGAAGGAAACAAGGCATTTAACGAAAGAATTACATTCAGGAGTGGAGCAGCAGAAAAGGGAACAGGTAGAAAACTATTAGATCTGCAAATTCTAGGTTAAAAATAGAAAATTTAAAGGAAGCCTTTGCATTATTTTGAGAATGAGTGCAAGTCAACCAATCCAATCGATCCAATGTTCTAAATCGAGCTAATGAATCAGATTGGACTTGAAGATAAATTGGATATATGTGCAAACATTTTCTGTCTCCAGAGCTGTGTTTCTCAAACCTGACAACTTTTGAGACGGCCTTCAACTC
This sequence comes from Bungarus multicinctus, assembly GCA_023653725.1. Classification (NCBI taxonomy): domain Eukaryota; kingdom Metazoa; phylum Chordata; class Lepidosauria; order Squamata; family Elapidae; genus Bungarus; species Bungarus multicinctus. The sequence continues at coordinate 6,059,945 of CM042840.1, read as the reverse complement.
CTAGAATTCACTAACCAGCATTTTAAAAAAATCCTTAACAATCCAAAAGATTCAGCAGCCAAAGATGACAAAACAGAAATAGCAGCTGGGATGTCCGTGTCCACAGATCTGAACTATGAAGGCAGTGGTTTTCACCGCAATACTCAATGGAAATAAACATTGGTCTTTGAAGAAGCAGGAAGGAAAGACTTTTGGACTCAGCTGTTGGAGAAGACTCTTGAGAATACTGTGGACGGCCAAGAAATCAAAACAAGTGGTTCAACAGAACAAATCAATTTAGATTTTCTCCTCCAAGGAAGTAGTTCGGACACATTATGTAAAGAGCCAGCTTTCTGGAGAAGTCCTTAATTATGGAAAAGGTGGAAAGAAAAGGAAGATGATGAATAGCAATGTTGGAAGAAATGTCCATCTGGGTTCAGTTCCAGATGGGGAGAAAGACACTGGAAACATGGAAGCTGTTTGGAAAGATGATTTAATGGTGAAGCAGAACCACCAAGCTACGTGTGATTCTGGGTAGATGACCACATGGAGTGGAGAGTGAGATATATTTACATCCTCTGTTGCTCCTGTTCCTGTGGCAAGGGCATGTATTCTATTGGTTGCTGTCAGGCTTCCATGGGGCATGCAGGGGTAACTTTGTAGGCTGTCTTGAGTCCCAAGCTTGGTTGAATCTTGCTGGGTGATGTAATGAAGGGGGTTTGGGCAATTCCTATTATGGCTTAATGGCTTTGCCCTGAAGAATCTTGAGTGAGGGCATTTGCTTATGAATAGACCATCTCTTTAATCTCTTAAGTGCTGACATCTGCTGTGGGCTATTGAGAGGATGAGGGCTATTAAGAGTGAGTCTGCTTCCTACCTCAAAAAACATGTTTCTCCATTTTCTCATCCAGGGAAACATAATATTCTGCTTTTAATATTTCATTCTTCTAGGAGAGGAGTGGGTGGTAACTCCCTACAGCAAGGTAAATAACTCATGGTAGCTTTAGGGGGCTGATGGACCACTTGAAAGACCAACTTTGGGCCTGATCATTCTAGAAAAGGTGGCCACTTACAGCTAAGGTTGACTTGATGGCACATCATCAATGAGACCAAACCCCCCACCCCCCTAGATTCTGGTTTTCAACCAGTTTAACAAGCTTTGCCACTTTTTGCTAGTTATATGGGTTGTAAGTTATGCAAACAGATCTTGCAGCATAAAGGCATTAATCCAAAAAGGCATGTTGTCTGATACATGGGGTGCTATCTTAAGTGAATGGAATTACTGGTAGACTTTTGCATATGACAATAATTAAGCCCAAAATTACTGTTGCTAAGCAAGACAGTTGCCAAGTGAGTTTGTCCCATTTTACGACTTTTGTTGTTGTTAAGTGAATCACTGCAGTTGCTAAATTAGTAACATGGTTGTTAAGTGAATCAGGCTTCCCCATTGGCTTTGCCTGTCAGGTCACGAAAGGGAATCTTATGACCCCAAGATGCATAAATACGAGTCAGTTGGACACATGATGATAGGAATATTGCAGCAGCTGTTAAAACATGAAAAGCAGTCATATCCAAAATGGAATTAAAATCAAAGTGAATTTGGAAAAATAAAGGCTCCTGCTTTGGACAGGGGGTTGGACTAGAAGACCTTCAATGACCCCTTCCAGCTTTATAATTCTAGGTATGTCACTGCTGCCTAATCCTTTTACTTGATTCTACTAAACACCCAAGGTCAAAGTACATGAAAATATTTGTAGAGGAAGCCACCCAAATGTTTGAATATATTGCAGTAAAAATAGTTTTTAATTTTATTATTAAATTTATCCATCTAATAAAGCAAACAGTGCAAAAAACAGGAATAAATCCAGCACAAGGCTGGATTCTCTGAAACATTATATGTTAGAATAGCATTAATATATTTCTGTTAACATTTGAAATTATGTGCCAAAGCAAGCCTTTGCTACTTCCTGGTTTTCTTCTCTTTCATTAATGCTTTCAGGATCAAAGGTTGCAGAAGGAGTAGGTTAAAGGCAAATATTTCGCTAGAAAACTGTAGACTAGAGACCCTATACTGGCGACATGTGTGCAGGGATATCATTATACAGGTTTAGAAATGGCTGAAAAATGGACTTAAATGGATGCCAAGCCAGTGGATTCTATCTTCAACCCACCAATGTTGCATTTCCTGTTCAAAAATTATTAGTTTGACTCTGCCACCTTGTGGCCTGAAAAATGCGTACATTAATGAGATTTTAGTGATCTCATCAGTCCCTTCTTCCAACAAACCATTCCCCCGCCACCCTCTAATATAGGGGTCTCCAGACTTGGCAACTTTTTAAGACTTGTGTACTTCAACTCCCAAAATTCCTCCCTGCTGTGGCTAAGGAATCCTGGGAATTGAAGTTCACTAGTCTTAAGTTGCCAAGTTTGGATACCCTTGCTTGAATATAACATAATAGGGGGTAGTTTTCTGAACACACACACTCTACCAGCCCAATATAAACGCAGGTTCATTTCATTGCAACACTCCTCCTCTGGTGGATGCAAATTCTGGAGGATTCTTTTACAGGATGAAATCACGTTTGAATGAAAATGTTCCATGCAAATTAGAAATATACTGTTTTTCTTTTTGATGTTTTTATTAACAAAGCTGATCGTTCTTTATATTATATAACCATCCTGACATTCATTCAAAGAGTGCTCCAACATAGCCTTTGCTAGGACATCATTTTGCTTAAACAAGGGGCATTTGGGGCAAAATTGTTTTCTGGTTTTTAACAGAGAACTGTTAAAATTGTGGCTATCTAAAAATCGGTAGCCTGATTTTGGGGGGGGGGGGGGTTGGTCTATTTCTGGGTGCCAACTTGTTCAGCGAAACTTGTGGTAGAACGTTAGAATAGGCCTAAGCAACTGGAGGGGGGGGGCAGATTCATCTCCCAGAATTTCTTCAGCTAACATGCTTTGCAGAGAATCTTGGGAGTTGAAGTCCACACATCAGGAAAGTGGCCTGAGGAGGTTGGAGAAACTTTGATCTAATCAGTGGGGAAACTGTTATTGTCCTTTAAAAGAGGGAAGTTGATTTTTCAAAAACTGCAGAACATTCCTCTCAATGCCTTGATGCAATGCCTCGATGCAAACTATCAGATTCCCTTTTAAAAACCATATTAATTTTCACAGTGAAATATCTCGAAGTTCACCCACCAC
>CM042840.1:5820730-6056262 GCA_023653725.1 Bungarus multicinctus | reverse complement strand
GGTCAAACCTATTAGATCTGCAAATTCTAGGTTAAAAATAGAAAATTTAAAGGAAGCCTTTGCATTATTTTGAGAATGAGTGCAAGTCAACCAATCCAATCGATCCAATGTTCTAAATCGAGCTAATGAATCAGATTGGACTTGAAGATAAATTGGATATATGTGCAAACATTTTCTGTCTCCAGAGCTGTGTTTCTCAAACCTGACAACTTTTGAGACGGCCTTCAACTCCTAGAATTCACTAACCAGCATTTTAAAAAAATCCTTAACAATCCAAAAGATTCAGCAGCCAAAGATGACAAAACAGAAATAGCAGCTGGGATGTCCGTGTCCACAGATCTGAACTATGAAGGCAGTGGTTTTCACCGCAATACTCAATGGAAATAAACATTGGTCTTTGAAGAAGCAGGAAGGAAAGACTTTTGGACTCAGCTGTTGGAGAAGACTCTTGAGAATACTGTGGACGGCCAAGAAATCAAAACAAGTGGTTCAACAGAACAAATCAATTTAGATTTTCTCCTCCAAGGAAGTAGTTCGGACACATTATGTAAAGAGCCAGCTTTCTGGAGAAGTCCTTAATTATGGAAAAGGTGGAAAGAAAAGGAAGATGATGAATAGCAATGTTGGAAGAAATGTCCATCTGGGTTCAGTTCCAGATGGGGAGAAAGACACTGGAAACATGGAAGCTGTTTGGAAAGATGATTAATGGTGAAGCAGAACCACCAAGCTACGTGTGATTCTGGGTAGATGACCACATGGAGTGGAGAGTGAGATATATTTACATCCTCTGTTGCTCCTGTTCCTGTGGCAAGGGCATGTATTCTATTGGTTGCTGTCAGGCTTCCATGGGGCATGCAGGGTAACTTTGTAGGCTGTCTTGAGTCCCAAGCTTGGTTGAATCTTGCTGGGTGATGTAATGAAGGGGGTTTGGGCAATTCCTATTATGGCTTAATGGCTTTGCCCTGAAGAATCTTGAGTGAGGGCATTTGCTTATGAATAGACCATCTCTTTAATCTCTTAAGTGCTGACATCTGCTGTGGGCTATTGAGAGGATGAGGGCTATTAAGAGTGAGTCTGCTTCCTACCTCAAAAAACATGTTTCTCCATTTTCTCATCCAGGGAAACATAATATTCTGCTTTTAATATTTCATTCTTCTAGGAGAGGAGTGGGTGGTAACTCCCTACAGCAAGGTAAATAACTCATGGTAGCTTTAGGGGGCTGATGGACCACTTGAAAGACCAACTTTGGGCCTGATCATTCTAGAAAAGGTGGCCACTTACAGCTAAGGTTGACTTGATGGCACATCATCAATGAGACCAAACCCCCCACCCCCCTAGATTCTGGTTTTCAACCAGTTTAACAAGCTTTGCCACTTTTTGCTAGTTATATGGGTTGTAAGTTATGCAAACAGATCTTGCAGCATAAAGGCATTAATCCAAAAAGGCATGTTGTCTGATACATGGGGTGCTATCTTAAGTGAATGGAATTACTGGTAGACTTTTGCATATGACAATAATTAAGCCCAAAATTACTGTTGCTAAGCAAGACAGTTGCCAAGTGAGTTTGTCCCATTTTACGACTTTTGTTGTTGTTAAGTGAATCACTGCAGTTGCTAAATTAGTAACATGGTTGTTAAGTGAATCAGGCTTCCCCATTGGCTTTGCCTGTCAGGTCACGAAAGGGAATCTTATGACCCCAAGATGCATAAATACGAGTCAGTTGGACACATGATGATAGGAATATTGCAGCAGCTGTTAAAACATGAAAAGCAGTCATATCCAAAAATGGAATTAAAATCAAAGTGAATTTGGAAAAATAAAGGCTCCTGCTTTGGACAGGGGGTTGGACTAGAAGACCTTCAATGACCCCTTCCAGCTTTATAATTCTAGGTATGTCACTGCTGCCTAATCCTTTTACTTGATTCTACTAAACACCCAAGGTCAAAGTACATGAAAATATTTGTAGAGGAAGCCACCCAAATGTTTGAATATATTGCAGTAAAAATAGTTTTTAATTTTATTATTAAATTTATCCATCTAATAAAGCAAACAGTGCAAAAAACAGGAATAAATCCAGCACAAGGCTGGATTCTCTGAAACATTATATGTTAGAATAGCATTAATATATTTCTGTTAACATTTGAAATTATGTGCCAAAGCAAGCCTTTGCTACTTCCTGGTTTTCTTCTCTTTCATTAATGCTTTCAGGATCAAAGGTTGCAGAAGGAGTAGGTTAAAGGCAAATATTTCGCTAGAAAACTGTAGACTAGAGACCCTATACTGGCGACATGTGTGCAGGGATATCATTATACAGGTTTAGAAATGGCTGAAAAATGGACTTAAATGGATGCCAAGCCAGTGGATTCTATCTTCAACCCACCAATGTTGCATTTCCTGTTCAAAAATTATTAGTTTGACTCTGCCACCTTGTGGCCTGAAAAATGCGTACATTAATGAGATTTTAGTGATCTCATCAGTCCCTTCTTCCAACAAACCATTCCCCCGCCACCCTCTAATATAGGGGTCTCCAGACTTGGCAACTTTTTAAGACTTGTGTACTTCAACTCCCAAAATTCCTCCCTGCTGTGGCTAAGGAATCCTGGGAATTGAAGTTCACTAGTCTTAAAGTTGCCAAGTTTGGATACCCTTGCTTGAATATAACATAATAGGGGGTAGTTTTCTGAACACACACACTCTACCAGCCCAATATAAACGCAGGTTCATTTCATTGCAACACTCCTCCTCTGGTGGATGCAAATTCTGGAGGATTCTTTTACAGGATGAAATCACGTTTGAATGAAAATGTTCCATGCAAATTAGAAATATACTGTTTTTCTTTTTGATGTTTTTATTAACAAAGCTGATCGTTCTTTATATTATATAACCATCCTGACATTCATTCAAAGAGTGCTCCAACATAGCCTTTGCTAGGACATCATTTTGCTTAAACAAGGGGCATTTGGGGCAAAATTGTTTTCTGGTTTTTAACAGAGAACTGTTAAAATTGTGGCTATCTAAAAATCGGTAGCCTGATTTTGGGGGGGGGGGGGTTGGTCTATTTCTGGGTGCCAACTTGTTCAGGAAACTTGTGGTAGAACTTAGAATAGCCTAAGCACTGGATGGGGGCAGATTTCATCTCCCAGAATTCTTCAGCTAACATGCTTTTGCAGAGAATCTTGGGAGTTGAAGTCCACACATCAGGAAGTGGCCTGAGAGTTTGGAGAAACTTTGATCTAATCAGTGGGGAACTGTTTTGTCCTTTTAAAGAGGAAAGTTGATTTTTCAAAACTGCAGAACATTCCTCTCAATGCCTTGATGCAATGCCTCGATGCAACTATCCAGATTCCCTTTTAAAAAACCCATATTTTAATTTTCCACAGTGAAATATCTCAATACCCCCAACCCCCATTAAACCTGGTTATCAGTGCTTTCCTTCCTTCACTAAATCTTCCCATGGTTAAATGTTTTTTTCAATAACTGTGGCATTGTTCAACACAGGGAAGAGTGTAAACAGTTCCTTTATTAGATTAACAAAGTTCACCCATTGCTCATGATCTTTTCATAGTTCCCAGAAATAAAATAGAAAAAAAACCAGACAGCTTTTATTTATTTTGCATAGTTAGCTGATAGAATTTCAAGCCATTTTTTCAATCCCAATTTGCCTTCCCAGTCAAAGTAATTGTTGCAGCACCTTTAAATCAGAGACAAAAACATTTGATTTACAATAGGACTGTGCGGTTTGGTGTTTTATTGTTATTTCTAAAAAACAAATCTATAGAGCGATTTTTTTTCATTTTGGAAAATATATATATATATATATAGACTACAGATTTTTTTTTACATTGATATTTCCAGGGTCTTTTGAGATTAGATTTTCCACATTTTCATTCTAGTTCATCAATGATGCCAGGAATAGAGACTGCACAAACTACAAATTAAACAACTCTTAGAGATGGAGCGATTCATCAATAAAAAGCTTTCCTTGCTGTTTCTTTTTTTTAAGTTACAGTACAAAAAGTTGAGCAAGAAAGAACAACTGTACACCTTATTTTCTTGACTGTTTCCTCCCCTTTTCAGTTTTGGTAAAATATATTTCTGGACATAGCCAGTATTTGTCTGTTTCACTATTGTGGATATTTATTTATTGATATCCAGGGCATTCTGCTTCCCAACTTCAGATCAAAATTAGAAGGTTAAGTGAACTAAGTACAGTGAAATACATAATGGATGTGACAACTCTGCAAAGCTGTCAGTGTTTAGAAGACAACAGTGTCAGGCCTCTCATTCCTCCTTTGCTGCCCTGTGTAAATTACTCAGCGTGGAAAGACCTGAGTAACTTTATCAAGCAAGAGAAAAGAGTGAGTGGACATAATTCTCCCAGGCTACCCAATGTAGGCTGCTTATGAGTGCAAAGAAAACTGAAGGGAAGGGGAGAGAAGGGGGAAAGGGAAGGGTATGAAAGAGAAGAAAAGGGAGGGAGGAATAAAGGAGGGAAGTGGAAGGGAGGAGTGGGAAAGGAAGGGAAGGATGTGAGAGGAAGAAGGAAGGGATTTTCATATTCTAGGAACCCTTCAAGTGCTGGTGTTGCATCATGCCCACTTCTAAATCATCCCCTGCACACACAAAAAATCTCCCAACATACAACTAACAACAGAACTTCTCAAGAGGCAAGCAGGAGCTAAAGTTTAGGGTTCTGGAGCAGGGAAGGAGGATTAAAGATGACCGTAATCGTAGGACTGAACCCACACACCCCTTTTTATTTGCATTGTTGACTTTTTTGATTCCGCCCTCCCCACCTGCTTGCATTCAGATATTCAAAATGCCACCCTTCAGCTACATTGCAGAACCTGGTAGAGGTTGTTGACTCATGCCTTCCAATCAAGAGCACCGTCTTGGCTAACATTTCTACAAAGGGCCAACATGTTGTGTTCAACTCAGGGCAAATGCAACTGGTCAGCATGTGCCTGAAAATTGTGTAGAGGTCAACAGAATTCTCGTTTACAGCCACGAAAGGTTGCATATTATACACAAGGTATCCCCTGTCTTAAGAGTTTGAAAGTAACTGATTGGACAAGTTAATGGCTCACTGAAGTGGACAAAAGCTGTTTTTCTTCTTGTTACATGCAGCTGATCACAGATCAGTCTCAAAACCAGGACAATAGTTCTGAGGGATTTCTAAGTATCTTGAAAATATGGCTGTAAATTCATAAACAATTCCCAAAAAATGTATTATCTCAGAATATCCAACGCAAACAGAAATAATGCCTAAATTTTAAAAGAGTTTTTCTTTGGCCTTCTACGAGTAACATCCTGTATTCTCAGGACTAGATTAATTTAAGAAGCTCCAGAACTGAAACCGTGCCCAAGTAAAAAAAAGGCACTAGATTCTTATAACCATGATTTTCCAAAGAAAATTGATCAATTTCCACATCCCAGAATTTATAAGAATTGGCACCCCCACCAGAAGTTCTGTTGTCTGCTGGATGTGAGATTCCCATGTTAAAGACATTTTTCATAATCAACAATTCATTCACAGACATTTAAGGCAACTGGATAAGAGGGGAAAAAACCACAACCCACTGATTTTATAAAAAAAAAAGTGAATGTCAAACAAAATGGCCTACGTTATGCACAAATTGTTGCATAAAACTGTCGAAGACACACATTATTAAAAAGGGCAAAATATGATGGAAACTGGTTGTTGGGAAGATCAAAAATTTCAAGATGAGCCAGAAAAAACACTGCAAATTTTCTTCAACTTAATACCAACCATTGCCATCATATTTGCCCATTACAACCTGAATTCTTTTTCCCTGCAGACTGTATCTGAGGCTCAGAAAGTCAGAAATACAGTCAAAAAATAATACTGCTTAGAGAACATACTTTGGCAGTATAAATGCTTCACTATTTAAGTCAAATACCCAAATTAAAGATCTCACTAAAATTAAGCTTCATGGACTTAACCAGCACTCAAATAAAACTTCAAACCAACAAAAGAAAGAAAGAAAAAAGCAAAAAAAACCAAACACCACCAACACTCCAGATGTTATTATTCTGATCAGATATATATCAGATTCTTGGCAGAGAAGATGTACAATTAAAAGAAGAACCTTCAATAGGTCAAATGAAGATATAGGCAGAGACGGCCCATTGGGGTTCGTATAGGACTGTCCTAATACAATACTGATAAGAGCTCTCCAAACATTGATTAAAAATCCCTTGGATGGAATCAAAGAGTCTGGTTTTCGGCTTTTTTGTTTTACTGTGCCTCTGATCACCTGTTTTCTGTCTATGGATGTTTGCCTGAATATTCACTGAATAGATGGCCCATCTGCTTCTTAAATGATTTTTAAAAAATCTTTTTTACAAATTTAACTAAAACAGCAAAGGCAAGGAGCAAGAACCTGTAATTTCAGCATCTGAGAGGTTATTTTTACTGGGATAAGCACCAAATGTTTTAAAGACAGCTCTTGTCCACTATGGCTAATTTGAGCATTTCAAAGGGCTTCGGTTAGTGTAAAAAAGAATAAAAATGAATTTACAAGGAAGATGGAAACATACAACTGAAGTGCACCCTCTTTTAGATTCAAGAGGTTAAAAAAAATAGAGAGAAAGACAAACACAGGGAAAACCAACGATCTTGATTTATCACATTTCCCTCCAAGGATGAAAAAACGCATGAATCTAAGCAATAGAGAATTATTTGACAATCTTGACCAAAACAAAAATATGCCCAGTAATTGTGCTTTCTCAGACCAATGTACTTAATAGGGTTCAGGTTTTCAGAAAAAAATCAAGCTTTGTTCTATACTGAGGAACAAGTACATACCAAATAAAAATACTAAAAGCTTTTCACTCCAACAACCCGGTTTTCCCCTAAAATATGTTAGTTCTAAGCATCTCCATGTAGGACCCTAGATCAGGTTAGAAAGTTGCAAAGAAAAAGAAGTATTAAATGTTATATCATAGAATTAAAGCACAGAACTAACATCCCTATTTTTCTTTTTAACAAAAATGGAAGAAGCACGAAGGGAAGAAAAATTCCACTGTGGAAATACTAATGACAACCCTGAATTAAAAAAACAACAACAGATTAACACATGATTACATTGGCCAGAAACTATATATGTATAAAGGGCTTTTGAAATTCCAGTAGCACAGGCACAGCGGCAAAGAACAGTATAAAAGCCAAGGTCCAGTTCCATTTGGTGAGCCTTCATTAGCAGCAATTAAGGGGGGGTGGGTGGGAAAAAAACGGCACAATTTTAAAAAAATAATAATATAAAGTGAAATGTCTCCCACTAGGGCCATAGAAAGGAAGAAAGGTTATGGAAAGAAATTTCCCTTTCCTTGGAACTTTAGCGCGCATCGTTTGCAATAGCTCACTATAAATATTTCACGCTGAATAAATACACTCATTGTCTTCTATGCTTTCTATTTTATCCCTGACAACAGAAACACCTGGCAGTTGTACGTTAGCAAACACAATCAAAGATTCTTCTTGAAGGGAATCGTACTTCCCATTCCATTTTGCTGTATTCCATTTGCGAGGGGTGGGGGTGGGGGGAATGCAGATATGCACTAATCTTAAGTGCAAAAACATCCAAATTATTAAGGGAGCTGCACCTCCACCTTAGATGTTGCCCCATTTACTTCTACCTATTGGTATGCGGCTTCAAATGGGGTGGTGCAAAATATAGCCATTGATATTTTAAGGAGAATAACAACCTTTCCCAAATTTCTTCTTTGATTCTGTAGTTTTTAAGTGGCTCTATAAAAAAATGTCTCCCAGCAATTCTTTTGTCTTTTTTTTTTTTTTCAAGCATTTAAACAATACAAGACTAAAAGATTCTGGAAATACCTCTTGTACAAAAAGTGATTTTTTTTTCTTTTTTTCTTTTTTGTAAATCTTAAAACAACATTCAAAAAGGCACTTCATCCTGGAAGAAATCAAGTTCAGAGTCAGGTCAACTGCTCTAATGAAGCAGGGCGGGGTGAGAAAAAACACTCTGCATAGCAGGATGAGATGGGAAGGGTGGCGGGGTGTGTGTGGATGACTTGACTGGTTGAAGCGTTCGTTATTATTATTTTTTTGGCATGATTTAAGGAGGAAAATAAAGCAGAATTTGTGAAATGCGCCTGTTTGTGAAATGCGTTAAACGTCCCGTTCAAAATAGCTTCTTTTTCATTATCTTCTCTTTTTCTTGAATTTTGTTTTAAAAAGCAATCTGGTCACACCTCACGGCGTTAAAGTCAATCTCATGATTTAGAAGCACTGGGTCGCAACTGTCTTTCATGGCAGAGGAAGATGAGAAATATTGAAGGTTTATCCAGAGCAGTCTCCGAGAGATGCTTCAGGTAATGCAACAGGACAGGTGTTCAGGGGACTACCTGTTACACAGCTTATGAATCATCGTATAGACTTCCTCCTCTCTGCTTAATCCTTCGAAGAAAGGAATAAGGTCTAACAGTTCTGTGTCTGTCATGTCGTCAAACCAGGATTGAACAGGCACCTGAAATTAAAAAAACAAATGCTCCAACAGCTTAATATTGTTGTTCATATATATATATATATATATATATATATATATATATATATATATATATATATATATATATATATATATATATATATATATATATATATATATATATATATATATATATATATATATATATATATATATATATATATATTTGAAATACCACTCATATGCATCATCACAAAATCTCCAGAACCATACAAAGCCTACAAACTTGAAATTCGGCATGTATGTTCCTCTTAGCTTCTACGTGCTCGCTAAGAAAGGATTTTTCGAAATAACCATCAGAGCAGTCATACTTCCTATATTATTATTATTAACATGCTCTGGTGTTAAAGAGTTCTACTCCCACTCCCCACCTGAAAAGAAATCTCTTCCAAATGCAAAAGAAAAGCAGAGGAGTTTCAGTTTCCCAACAGCAAACAGTTGAGCTAAGCTACACCCAGGCTCCTTGCTGTTTCCTTCTTGCTCACACAGCAAATATTGTTTCAGTTTCCAAACATCCTTAACTCTCTCAAGACACTGACAGGACGCTAGCCAGATGAATACTGATGGATGCTGTTAGGCAGAGGCAGATTTTTTTTTTTATTTATTTTCCTCCCCCAAAACTAAGCCCAACCACAAAGTTTCATAGCGAAGCATGGGTATCTGCAATTGTAGGTTACTTGAACCTTTAAAAAACACACTAGGAAAAGGCTGATTGACTTATACAAGCCCATCTGAATATGGTGTGGGGAGATTTGGACTTACGATTATTCGTTTAGTGACTGTTCAAAGTTACAACGGCACTGAAAAAAGTGACATGATAGTTTTTCACACTTACGACCATTGCAGCATCCCCAGGGTTAGGTGATCAAAATTCGGATGCTTGGGCAACTTACTCATATCTAGGACGTTGAAGTATCCTGGGGTCACAGGATCCCCTTTTTGTGACCTTCTGACAAGCAAAGTCGAAGAAGGAAGTCAGATTCACTTAATAATCCTGCTACTAGCTTAACAACTACAGTGATTCACTTAACACCTGTGGGAAGAAAGGTTGTAAAATGGGGCAAAACTCACTTAACAATTGTTCTGTTTAACAATGGAAAACTTGGGCTGAATTGTGGTTGTATGTTGAAGAAAGTCTCACACAAGACACACAGACGCTCCAGTTATGAAGTTCCAGTCAAAGTCAAGGGGTCACTTGTGTTATCCAAGGGATGTTTTTGTATTTTATTCGGTTATTCCAATCCATTCATTATTTTTACAAATAATTCAAGGTGGCAAACATATCCAGTACATCCTCCTCCTCCGAATTTCCTCACAACAACCCTGTGAGGTGGGTTGGGATGAGAGAAAGGGACTGGCCCAAAGTCATCCAGCTGGCTTTCGTGCCCAAGGCGGGACTAAAAATCAGAATCTCTTGGTGATTGGCTCAAAATCACCCAGCTTGCTTGTGTGCCTGAGGTGGGACTAGAACTCACCGTGTCCCGCTGATTGGCCGAAAGTCACTCAGCTGGCTTTCATACCTAAGGTAAACTGTAAACTGGTGCCTTAACCATAGTCGAAACAGGCTCTCACGATGGAGTGTGTGTGTTTGCGCACTGCATGGGTTATTTTGGAAGAGGTTTTGGAAGAGGTCAGCCAAAGAGCCGGTTTTCATTTCATGGGGATTTCTGGCAATCTAGCTGAGCTTGCAGAGGTTTCATTACCCAACTAGGTAACATCATCAACTGTCTTATTTCCGTCCCTTTCTAGAGAGATGCTTTCAGGGTGGGCATCTATCTAGCATCACTGGATTTTTTTCCTTTGGTTAACAGATATTTTGTTATGCTTTCTAGAGGTCACAAATATAATTTGACATGTGAGGTTTTATGTTGGGCTCTGTTAGTGCTGATAGATAAACTGAGCTCGTCAGCATATTTGCAAGAACAGCTGAAGCCTGACACTATATACTTCCGGGATTGTTTAGCTGTCAGACACATCACTGGTGGAGCGGGATGGTCGACGGTGATGAGAATCTGAAAAATCCTATCTTTTTGCAGCTTTTGGAATCGACTGTAGTGCTGCAACGGATGATGGGGGAGGGGGAAATCTGGGTATATAGTTTACTCATGAGTAGGTAGGGTTCATAAGCAAAAGATAGATTGCAGATAGGAAACAATGGACATATTAAGTATAACCGGATGATGACCTAGAGGGTAATTAAGGGGTTAATTAGGGGCGAGTACAGGAGATAGGAGCATTTATACCTTTAAATAGCATTGGAAGGCAGAAGCTTCCAGTGCTAACCTAGACTGGACTGTATGCCATTCTTGCTCGATGGGAAGTTTGTTGTTTTGACATTAAACACCTTGAAACCTGCTTTCTGCTGTTATATGGTGGTTTGTATGCAAATCTGCGAGCTTTCAGAAGACTGTCTAAGACTTTATTTTATTAAATTTTGAAACCACCCTTCTCTATATGACAGGAGTCTGGGTGGTGTACAAATAAAATATTATAGCATAGAAACAAAGTTCAAAAAGGAAAGGATACATTAAAAATGAACGTGTTTATATTTTTAAGGGGGCTTTCAGATTGCTATCAGCCCTAGGGCTGTGTGCTCTCTTTGTGCTTCACCAAACAAGGTGAAAGAACCATGTTTGATAACTTCCCAGAAGGCCAGGAGAAAGGGGGTCCACCTCACTTCTGGAGGGGAAGGTCCTCCAAAGGGTGGGGGCAATGGCACAGAAGGTTCTTTCATTTCATTCATGAATTTAATTCATGGTTTCTTTGGTAAATGACTGGAGAGTGATAATTCTCTAATGGCAGATCTCCAAATCTCTTACTAAACTGACACTCTGGAGCCTATTATTCCCTCTTTTCTTTTTTTTAAAAAAAAGTCAACAAATATCTTTCTAGACAAATCCAAAAGCAGAAATAGTTCCATATATTGCAACCACTGTTGAAGAAGGCTCTCCTTGGACTTCAAGGAGGCCGAATCAGTCAATGCTAAAGGAAACTAACCCTGACTGTCCTTTGGAAGGACAGAGCCTGAAGCTGAAGCTCAAATATTCTGGCCACCGAATGAGAAGATAAGGACTCCTTGGAGAAGATCCCGCTGCTGGGAAAGATGGAAGGCGAAAAGGAGAAGGGGACGGCAGAGGGTGAGATGGTTAGATAGTGTCTTTGACGTAACGAACATGAATTTGGGAAAACTCCAGGAGACAGAATAGAGTAACAGAATAACAGAGTTGGAAGGGACCTTCGAGGTCGTCTAGTCCAACGGCCAACTCAGGCAGAAAACCCTATAACCATTTCAGACAAATGACTGTCCAGTCTCTTCTTAAAAACCTCCAGTGTTGGAGCATCCACAGCTTCTGGAGGCAAGCAGTTCCACTGATTAATTGCTCTAACTGTCAGGAAATTCCTCTAGTTCTAGGTTGTTTCTCTCCTTGATTAGTTTCCATCTGTTGCTTCCTGTCCTGCCCTCAGGTGCTTTGGAGAATAGCTTGACTCTCTCTTCTTTGGGACAGCCCCTGAGATATTGGAAGACCACTATCATGTCTCCCCTGGTCCTTCTCTTCACTAGACTAGCCAGGCCCAGTTTCTGCGACCGTTCTTCGTATGTTTTAGCCTCCAGTCCTCTAATCATCTTTGTTGCTCTTCTCTGCACTCTTTCTAGAGTCTCAACATCTTTTTTACATCGTGGCGACCAAAACTGGATGCCGTTATTCCAAGTATGGTCTTACCAAAGCCTTATAGAGTGGCATTAACACTTCAGGTATTAATGTGAAGACAGTAAAGGACAGGTAAGACCTGGCATGCTTGTGGTCCATGAGGTCGCAAAGATTCGGACACAACTTAATGACCGATCAACAATAAAATTAAGATTAAAATTACTTACAGCATTTTCAGGATGGAAGATGTAAGACGCAGGGGAATTGTCTACGATGACGACTTTGCTCAATTCTCGTCCAAGCCGGCTAAGATCTTTCACGTAATTTCCTCTGTGGAAAACACAGGATTCCCGGAAGAGTCGAGCCGTAAACACACCCCAACGGTCCAACAAATCTGCCACTGGGTCTGCATACTTTTGATTATTTTTTTGTTAATGAAAGAAAAGAGGTTACGGTTAAGAAATAAAAAAAATGTTTCTCTCCCGGTTGAAAACTCAACGTATATGTTTAAATACAAATATTAAATAAAGCCCAATGAAGAAATAAAGATGATGACAGTGTGGCTATGTGCTTTCCTGGGATGTGACGCAAAGCTTGCAGAAGTCAATGTTGGCAGACATTGCATTAAAGTGTTCTTTTTTGCCTAGTGGAAATGGTTCAACTTTAGAGTAAGAGGACTCCCTAGGAACTAAGTGCTAAGAGAGGCCCCAGAAAATTGAGGATTAAACGCACAAAAATACAAGTAGTCCTCAACTTATGACCCAAATTGAGCCCAAAATTTCTGTTGTTAAGTGACACATTAGTTGAGTTTTGCCCTATGTTACGATCTTTCTTGCCAACAGTTGTTAAGTGAATCACTGCGGTTGCTAAGTTAGTCACACTGTTGTTAAGTGAACCCGGGCTTCTCCATTGTCTTTATTTGTCAGAAGGTCGCAAGAGGGGATCACATGACCCCCGGGACATTGCAACCGTCATAAAAATGAAATTGCCAAGCGCCTGAAATTATCATTATGGGGATTTTGCAAAGGTCTTTTTTTTTTTTCCCCTTTGAAAACATTTGCTTCTTACCCAACTGCAAAAGCTTCTTGAATGAGAAGCAAAACGTTTTTCAAAGGGGAAAAAGAAACGACAGTCTAGCTGCTTTCTGAAAAAGCATCGTTGGGATTTGGTTCAAGTCTAATTCCAAAAGGCATCGCCAAAACAAACCAGCTTCTTCTAGATCAAAATCCAGATGGCATTTTGTCTGTGGTATGAAGTACAATTGGAAAGTCTCATTTTTGGAAAGAGCAACAAACCGTGACCAAAGTACCAAGTATGCTGGACCAATTCCTCACGAAGGAGCAGTGCATAAAACATATTCTGCTATGAAGATAGCCTTTGATTTACCACAGTTCGTTTATGACCATTTTTTGCACTGTGGTATCCCCAGGGTCATGTGAGCAAAATTCAGGTGCTGGACAATTGACATATATTTATGATGGCTGCAGTGTCCAGGGGAAGTGTGTGTGTGTGTCATTTGATCCCTTTTGTTACTTTCTGATAAGCAAAGTCAAGGGGGAAGCCAGATTCACTTAACGACTGTGTTACTCCCTTGGCAATTGCACCGATTCACTTAACGACTGTGGCAAGGAAAATGGGGCAAAAACTCACTTGACAAATGTCGATGGTTTCAAATGGCACAAAATTTTTTTCAGTGAAAATGTGGAAGGCTAATGAACCTATCTTGATTTTCAGCCTTCCTTCTCGAGAACTAGAAAAAGAAGCCCGCTGAATCTTCCTGGAAAATGGAAGAAGATTAAAGCGGCTTTAATGCTGAAGCTCGGGGTTTTGCTGCCAGTTGAAATACTTGAACCTGAATTCTCTGCCAGCACCACTCCTGGTGTGAACCGAACACGCTGATATCATATTTAGACAAGGAATTTGTAAAAAAAAGGGCATTCTGCAAAGTTTCTTGCAGCTGCTCGGAAAGTTATCTCTGGATACAGGCACAGCTGTTTTGCTACGCTGCTGATCTGTTCTGCAAATGGATACAGCCTTGGTTGTATTTTTTTTTTTTTTAAATCCAGAATAGGAATAATTTTGATGAAGCAGCCTTGAATGGAAGCCCTTCTTGCAAACAAGAATCACTGGTCAACTTATTTGTGAGGATATTCTAGTCCACTGGTTTATTGCACCTTCCTAATTTCTCCACTGCTATCAAAGTGTGCACAATAATGATTTTAATCTGATTTTCTGCTATCACAGGTACAGACAACACTGGAAACACCACAGGACTAAACATTTATGGTGGAGGTAACTATAAACACGACGACTTCTAATTCAAGGGTACAATGAAGTATTGGTCCCCTTCCTTCCTGGTTAGGAACCTCCCAAGTCCACAAAGACAGATAACGTCAGCAGAATTTGCGTTTAATATATATAGAATTTGCTGTGTATGTTTTCACCAACTTGAAGACTATCCTATTAATTGCCCTTATATTGATCCAATCGTATATTGATCTGTCCCAGTTAAGGATAGTACATTATGTAATAAGCTATTTTTCTCTCTAACACCCCCCCCCCCACATAACCATGGTAACAAAACAAAAAAAAAAGGCTCCCATATTGGCATCAGGAGCAATCCAGGAAGGCTGAGATATGAGACGAGCCCATATGTGATACGGTTACCATGGAAACACTTACCCACACATTAGCAGGCAAAAGTACACGTTGCCAGATAAAGAAAGCAGAAGAAGAAGAAGAAGAAAAAGAAAAAGGGGGTGGGAGGGAGATGAAGATAATTATTTTCTCCTTATTTGATATGCCCAAAAAAAAAAAAAAGGACCCAACTATCGTTCTAGGAGATTTTGGGGTAAAGGAAGAAAACTCAATTGTTAAATGCTCACTCGATGCTCGTTTCTTCAGAAATGCTGGACAGTTGGCCCAGCTATGCCAATGTTACAAAATTAACCAGGGTGACAGGGTTGTGCCCAACTTTGGGAGTACCTGAAATGAGACAAGATTGTGAGAATAAGAGACACACGGATTGCACGACTTACTTTTGCTAGGCTGGCTGTGAATAGAACACATTCAAAAAGGTCTCCCATTCTTTGAAGAAATTTGTCCACGTGTGGCCGTTTTAACACGTAAACCTGAAGGTGGAGAAAGAAGGCAGGCACTGAGATTCAAGAATGTGCAAACAGCTAAGGTTCATGATCCTGGAAGAATCAATTTACATTTTGATAAAAACAAGAGGTGTGAAGTGAAATCGCCCTGGATCATTACAAAGGCCTAGCTACCTGGTGCAGTTTTATTCCTGTATAAATCAATGAGGCACTCCAGGAAAAATAGTATAAACTGAAAGGGATGCAATTTTAAAATTAAAGGATTGTTAACCTATCGTACCAACTCAAAAGATTTTATTCATTTGCAAAAAGAATGGATGGGTTCGATGCTCTCTTTTTCAAGTCTTCAAAAAGAGGAAGGATTTTGGTCTCAAAGTGAAAAAGGACTCACTCCTATTTTATTTCGTTTCATTTTCAAAATGGCAAAATCCTGGATTTGTGAATGGAATTGGATTTTCGTGGCTTTTACTATTAAAACTGTTGATAGGATTGTAGCTAAGATACTTCAGTAAATAATTATAGCTAATGCTTTAATAAAACCTATCTACACTAAAATCAAGGAACGTTAGTCCTACTACATGATTATGGAACGTACAAATACAGCTAAGTTCTCAACTTACAACCTCAATTGAGCTCAAAGTTTTTGTTCTTAAGCAAGGCAGTTGTTAAGTGATTTTTTTTACTCATTTTACGGCCTTTTTTGCTGCATTTGTTACGTGAATCCCTGCCGTTGATGAAGTGAATCCTATGGCAATTTAGCAAGCCCAGCTTCCTGCATGGACTTTGCTCGTTGGAAGCTAGTTGGGAAGTTTATAAATGGTGATCACATGACCCTGGGACACTGCAACGGTCATAAACACATCAGTTGTGAAGCGACTTAATTTTGATCATGTGACCATGCGGATGTTGCAACAGTCACAAGTAGGTGATGGTATAACTTCGAACAGTCACTAAATAAATGGTTGTAAGTCAAGGACTACAGTACTGACTTAAAACAAAGGCAGAATAGAAATAAAACAGATCAGAAGAATACAATATAGAGAATAGAATAGAACAGAATAATAGAATAGAACAGGATAAAATAAAATAAGAACTGAAAGGAAGGGAAAGAGGGGAAGAGGAAGGGAGAAGGGGAGAGGAGAGAAAACTTGATTGTCACTAAATTGTACAACAGAAGAGAGAGAGAGAGAGACAAACATTGTAAGTATTGTGTCAGCAAGTAGTTTGGTTTTGTATGTGTTTCATTGATTTTTTGAACTGGAGGTAATCTACTCTTGAATTACAACATCTTTAGTTGCAGTCTCCTTTTTTAGAAAAATGCGAAGAAGACACGTGTACTTGGGACTTCCCAGCATCCTCTTTATCGCGTTGTGGCTACGTCCCAGTGCAAGTAATCAAGGATAGGCCATTAAGATTGCACACAGCCTATCCTGGATTACTTGAACCTGGTCGTAGCCCTTCCTGGAGAGGCGTACCAAGAAGGCTGTCCTTTAGAAAAAGAATAGATTAGATGCAAAAACATCATCACCTACTAAACCCATGCACAACGGTTCAGAGTTTATCATAGTTTTACACACTCTCTCTGCCATTTCTAAATGGAAAAAAGAAAGTTAAACGGTTGGCAAGTACAGGTAGTCCTCCACTTACAGCAGTTCATTTAATGACCAAAGTTACAATGGCACTAAAAAAAGTAACTTATGACCGTTTTTCACAATTACAGCCTTTGTAGCATCCCCATAATCATGTGATCAAAATTCGGACACTTGGCAACTGGTTCATATTTATGACCATTGCGGTGTGCCTGGGTGGGTGTCACATGATCCCATTTTGCGACCTTCTGGCAAGCAAAGTCAATGGGGAAGCCAGATTCACTTAACAGACTAACTTAATAACTGCTGTGGTTCACTTAAGAACTATGGCAAGAAAGGTCGTGAAATGGGGCAAAACTTATTTAACAAATGTCTCACTTAACAACATAATTTTTTTGGATTCCATTTTGGTCGTAAGTTGAGGAGTACTTCCTTTAATAAAGGGTTGCAGTCATTTGAATAACCATGTGACCCGGTCTGATTTTACAACAGTGATTAAGCGAATTCAGATTCTCCCTCATTTTTTTCTTGCTGGAAACAAAGCACCGCTTGATTGCAGGATGCTGCAACTTGTTGAAAATGCGAACCAGTTGCCAAGTGCCCAAATTGAGATCACATGACCATGGCAGTGGTGAGACAATTTGTGATGGTTGTTAAGTGCAAATTCAGGACATAGACTTTTTTGGGGGGAGGCTGTTGCAACTTCGAACTGTCAATAAAGGTAATAAATTGAGAATTACCTTATCTGCTTTCTTTTTTCACCATCTATATTAAATATAAGATAATACACATATGTATTTGCATGTTCAAACAAATGCAACTCTCATTCAACCTCAAGTGATGAAACTGTAGTAGTTTCTCCTGCTTGAGCAGGGGGCTGGACTAGAAGACCTCCAAGATCCCTTCTATTTCTCTTCTATAATGTAGTTTATTATCTTATGAATATTCCTTGCTCCAAATTAGAATCTCAAAGCATTTTCAATCAGAAGGATGTTCTGTCCGAATACAATTTTTAATGATACCTAAATGTATTCAATGCATTGCCCTTGAGGATGCTAATATTTTCTTTTATTGCTCATAGTTAAAAAGACTATTTTAATAGATACTATGCTCTTGGCACTGAATTTTGATTTTTAAAAATTATGATCCATTTTTGACCCATTTCTACTTTAAGGCATCCATCATGATTGTTGAAAAGGAGGATAAGATTTTTGGATTGCATCACCCAAAAATATTTAATGGATCAAGAAGGAAAGCAGGTTTTTGAACGGAACTGAAATCCTTAATTTTCCTTTACTTCAGAAGGCTGTCAGAAAGCCATATAGGTGGTCCTCAACTTATAACCACAATTGAGCCCAACATTTCTATTACTCAATGAAACATTCGTTAAATGAAATTTTCCCCATTTTACAACCTTTCTTGCCATAGTTAAATGAATCACTGCAGTTTTCAAGTTAGTAACACGGTTGTGAAGTGAATTTGGCTTTCCCATTGGTTTCGGATGCCAGGATTAGGTAACAAAAAGTTACCTAATCTCCAAATTTTGATCATGTGACTATGGTCATAAGTGCAAAAAATGGTCCTAAATCTTTTTTTTTCAGTGCCGTTGTAACTTTGAATGGTCACTAAATGAACTGTTGTAAGTCGGAGACCACTACCTGAATATGAATTCACCCTTTTTAGATGCATTTGAACCTCTGGAAGTACCATGGTCAGCAAGTAAGTTATCTGGATAAATTATGACAAGATTAGGCAACAAAATATCCTTATGTGATGAATCAATTATTGTTACTGTTTAAAGTAACACTTTTTTACTGACAGTTTGAACTGAAATAGCTTTCTGGTTGAAACTTTGCAATCCCAAAAACTAACTAATTTTAGCCTGCCTGTTAACTCCAAGCTTCATCTTCTGCCAAGCTAATCTGACCATTGTAGACAGGTGTAAAGCAATTCGCCACCTCAGTATAAAAATGCAAATAGTACTTCTTACCTGATGTATAGTTCCATCAATTTCAACGGGAACGATGAAATCAGCATTGCTAATTGGCTAGAAAAGTGAAAACAAAATGATCTTTAAGAAAAGAATTATTTGTAGCCTGCAGAGAGAAACTTAACAAAATCATAACACAGCCCACGTGGCATTAATCTTCACACTTCTGGGAACAACTGGGCTCTTTCACGCTTAGCAAAGTGATTGGTATTGTTCTCTTCATATATTGAAGAGAGGCATTCCAGTGATTTGCTAAGATATATTTGTATAATATAGGAACGGCAGATTTCTATAATGTAGGCGTAACAGTTGACAAAACACTCTTTAAAAAAACACCAACAAAGAAATTAAAAGGTGAAGCAGACTGTACCTTTTTTTCAAGCAAAAAGTTTGAATAAACTGAGAAAAGGCATATCCCATACCTATTACACTCCCAACATAATTAGTTACTAGGAAAAAAACTATTCTTTGCTATAGGAAATCCTGGCATTCAGAAAAAAGATGTCAAACTCTAGTAGTTCAATGTAACCTAATGGATCTCTTTGGAATTAACGTCTTTTCTTTTCCTTTTTAATTTCCGCCAAGGATTCCTTTCCCTTTTCAAAAAGGGAATTCAGAGCAGGGCAGCCTTCACTGGCAACACTGGGGAGGGGGGGGGGGGAGCAGATTGTATCAGCTCTTCCTGGGATCTGTCCAGAGAGAAAGCAGCTGGTAGATAGGCAGCCTCTGAATGTGTTCCTTTTCTCTTAAGAGCACAAGAATATTTTGGAAACCGTCTCAAAAGGTTTTCCCCCTGAGTTTTAAAGGGGAATACAACCCTTTTCCCACAGGAGGGTTTTTTAAACAGCTCCAATATTCATCGGTTAAAAACAGAAGGCGAGTCTAAAATGCAATCCCAGGCTGGTACAGGTAGTCCACGACTTACAACCACAATTGAGCCCAAATTTTCCATTGCTAAGTGAGACAGCTGTTAGGTGAGCTTTGCCCCATTTTGCAACCTTTCTTGCCAGTTGTTAATCGCTGCAGTTGTTCAGTTACCAACACGGTTGTTAACTGAATCAGGCTTCCCTCGTTGACTTTGCTCGTCAGAAGGTCGAAAAAGCAGATCACTTTGGTCAGTGCTATTGTAACTCTGAAAAGTCACTAAACGAACTGTTGTAAGTCGAGAACTACCTGTGCTTGTCTTGCGTACAACTGAATGCAGCAAGAACTGTTTGCAACACATTTGAGAATCCAACAGGAGAATGTCATTTTCAAATGTTCTCCAACAGGAGAATGTCATTTTCAAATGTTTTCTTACTTTAGGAAGTAAGAACTTAGATGTGGAAAAAAGAAAAAACTAAAATGTTCCCTGCTTTCTTATTTGTTTTACTCACAGACATGTTGTTCTCCGAAATCTGAAGAAATTGTCTCTCTTACTTGTTTAGTTGTGTCCTGCCTTTATTACAAATAACTCAAGGTAGCAAACATATCCAGCTTCCTACTCTTTTCCTCACAACAACAATCCTTTGAGGTGGACTGGGCTGAGAGAGAGAGAGTGATCGGCTCGAAGTTACCAGCAGGATTTCATGGCTAAGGCGGGATTAGAACTCACCATCTCCTGGGGATTGGCCCAAAGTCACCTAGCCCGCTTTTGTGCCTAAGGCAGGTCTAGAACTCCCAATCTCCCGCTTTCTAGCTTGGTGCCTTAACCAAAATATCTCTCAATGGAAGACCAGGCCTGAAAGCCGTTTCAGAACAGCCTTGCTTGGGGTCCATAACCCAGACCGTACATGGGTAGTCTTCATTTAACAATATTAACTGGGATGGGAAACTATGTCATTAAATGCCGTTAAGTCTAAAAAAGAATGCATGACTAACACCACATAGCAGTGGCAGTCCCAGGAGTCTTAGTTGCTCTTGTTAAATGAGGACCACATGGGTCATTAAATGAGGATCATGTGACCAGAGGAGGCTGCAATACTGAACTGGCTATTTTTCCTCCGCCTCCTCATATAATGTGTGTACTATAAAGACCTCTCACCAGATGGCAGTACCAGACTGACCTTGGTCCAAGCTCAGAAACTATGCAGGGTCTGTTTAGAACGGGGATGAGAGATTTTGAGGGGTTCCAGGTTGCCGGCTAGACTGGGAAGCTTAAAAAAAAAACCACGGAAGGAGACAATGGCAAACCATTTCTGTATTGTTTCTAAGAAAGCCACGGGACATAAAACACCTGGGAGCTGAGCTCACCTCGAAGAATTTAGGTAAGAAAGAGATGTTAATGCTTTGATTAAACGGAACATGAGATGGAATTGTACCTGATCAGGCTTGAGGTCTCCTGAAAGATCGTATTATACAGATAGTCCTTGACTTACAACCATAGTTGAGCTCAAAATTTCTGTTGTGAACAGTGAAACATTCATTAGCTTTCTCCCTTTTTACGACCTTTCTTGACACAGTTGTTTAAGTGAATCACTGCAGTTCTTCAGTTAGTAACACGGTTGTTAAGTGAATTTGGCTTCCCTGTGGACTTTGTCAGAAGGTCGTACAAGGGGATCACATGGTCCCGTCACACGGCAACCATCATAAATATGAGTCACTTGCCAAGCCTCTGAATTTTGATCATGTGAGCAGGGGGTTTCTGTAAAGGTCGTAACTGTGAAAAATGGTCATAAGTCATTTTTTTCACTAAATGGTCACTAAATGAACGGTTGTAGGTCGAGGACTATCTGTACTTTTCCAGTACCTGTACTAATAGCCAAACTGATCTAAGTAGAGGTAGCTCTCAATTTTCAACCGTTCATTTAGTGACTGTTTGATTTGCACGTGCATAAGTGTGCATACAGCTGGTAAGAAACAATTTGGAAATCCACACCGATGCACACATATTGCCTGGATTCTTAATTAACGTTTGTTTCATTTGATTAAGGGAAAGCAACAAGTTTTGAGGCGGTCAGGTGTCTGTCTGTGTGTGTCTCTGTGTGTGTGTGTGTATATGTGTGTGTGTATGTGTGTATGGCAATAAATTACAGAATATCATGGCCATGAGCGAATGAGGTTACCATGACAGCAAAGACATTTTAAGCTCTAGAAAGGACATCAAATAAGAAAATGTTCCTGTCCTCATTCATGTATTTAATCAAAAAGTTATAAGAAATATTAAACAGGATACGTACCTTAAAGGAACTATGCACTAATGTTTCATCAAGATCAATGACCACACATTTCTTCCCATAATCAGATATTGTCATTTCTGGCAAGAGGTATTTAGCTGGTGGCTAAACAGACAAAAAAAAAAGAGCACCTTCAAAATGTTAGAAATGCCCATGTTAGATATTCCTCAAAGGACCTTTGGGCCTTGAGAAATGTCCCCCCTTTCTCTTAAGTGGCCCTCCAGACTTTCAAAGACATATCTTGATGACAGATCCTGGGATCCTGAGAGATGGCATGGCCGTAAGAAACGTCCGAAGGAGGGTACCCGATTACAAGTGTTTTTATCCAGGTTTTTATTGGGGTTAGGGAGGGCGTCTGGGTGGGGGTTGAGGGACAACCCGCCTGAGGCTGGGGCCAGGCCGGGGGTCGAGTGTAGCCGGGAGGTGCTGGGGTCAGGGGGGCCATATCGAGGATGGGGGGTTGTTCCTGGGAGGGAGAAACGCAGTCCACTGGCAAGGTGAGCGGGAGAGGCAGATTTGGCTGTTATAGGGGGCCACATCCTGTATTGGGAGCGCACCCCCGCTGCTTGCGCACGGGGGCGCGCTCCGACCCCCTTGTTATTTCCCGTTCCCTGGGTGGTCTGAGTCATCGGACCCTGGGCCTTCGGCTGATGTTGTGTAATGCCAGGTCCATAGTTAATAAGGCCCCCCCCTCATCTATGATTTGTGAGAGGGGAGTGGACCTGGCGGGTGTTACCAAAACCTGGGTGAGCCAAGAGTGGGGAATTCCCGTGGTGGAGATGTGCCCACCCGGTTTCAGGGCTTTCATTGGCTGAAGGCTCAAGGGAGGCGTGCGGGGGGGTTTGCGGTGGTTATTAAGGAAGATCTGTGTCCTAGGGAATCCACTGTTTCTCAGACGACCAGATGTGAGTCCCTTTTTGTGAAGTTTGGTTCCGGGGTTCAGGTGGGCCTATTGATCGCATACCTGGCTCCCTGCTATGTGACATCGGCCCTGCCTGAGCTCCTTGAGGTTGTAGCCGGCTTGGCAGTTGGGGCCCCCAGGCTTATGGTCATGGGGGATTTCAACCTGCCCTCTGCCGGCGGGACCTCGGGGATTGCTCAGGAGTTCATGGCTTCCATGACAGCCTTGGGTCTGACCCAAGTAATTCGGGACCCCACTCACTCAGGGGGGTCACATCCTGGATTGGGTTTTTGTCTCTGATCAGTGGCAGGATGATCTAGGTATAGGGGATGTCGTTGTAAAACCCCTGTCATGGACAGATCATTCGCTCCTTAGACTCGACTTCCATTCCACACCCCCTCGCTGCAGGGAGGCGGGACGGACAAAATGGTACCGCCCCAGGCGCCTGATGGACCCAGATAGGTTCCTGATGGAGCTTGGGCCATTTCCCAAGACTCACATACACGACTTGGCTGAGGACTTACTGCTGCCTGGGATAGGGTGGCGGCTGAGGCCCTTGACCAGGTCGTGCCCTTGCAGCCTCTGACCCGGTGCTGATCCCGAGTGGCTCCTTGGTTTACCGAGGAGCTGAGGGAGATGAAGCGTCAGAAAAGATACCTAGAGAGTGGTTGGAGGGCCAGCCGCTCCGGATCTGACCGAACACTATTGCGGTCCCATATTAGGGCGTATTTAGTGGCGATAAGGACGGCGAGGCGATCCTACCTTTCCGCCCTTATTGCGTCTGCAGAAAATTGCCCGGCCACCCTGTTTAGGGTGACCCGCTCCCTTTTGGATGTGGAGGCACGGGAAGATCCCTTGCAGGGACAGGCCGAGGATTTTTCCAGATTTCTGCAGGACAAAATCACTCAGATCCGGGACGGGCTGGACTCTGACTGGGCATCTCTGGGCGGGGAGGTGGGGGCGGACTTCGGTGAGGTCGTTTGGGAGGAGTTCGATCCTGTTACCTTGGAGGACGTGGACAGGATACTGGGTGGGCTTAATGCCACCACTTGTTTATTGGACCTGTGTCCCTCCTGGCTGGTCTTGGCCACTCGGGAGATGACACGAGGCTGGTTCCAAGGGATTATTAACGCTTCCTTGAGAGAGGGACTTTTACTTGCTGTCTTGAAAGAGGCGGTGGTGCGTCCCCTCCTCAAGAAACCGTCCCTGGATCCAGCATTATTGTCGAATTATCATCCGGTCTCCAACCTTCACTTTGTGGCGAAGGTTGTTGAGAGTGTGGTGGCACGTCAGCTCCCTCAGTACCTGGATGAAGAGGTATATCTAGACCCCCTCCAATCAGGTTTCAGGCCTGGGCACAGCACGGAGACGGCATTGATCGCGTTGGTGGATGATCTCTGAAAGGCCCGAGACTGGGGTTGCTCCTCTGTCTTGGTCCTGTTAGATCTCTCAGCGGCTTTTGATACTGTCAACCACAGTATCTTATTGCAGCGGTTGGGGGGGGTTGGGAGTGGGAGGCACCGTATTGCGGTGGTTTTCCTCCTTCCTCTCCGACCGCTCGCAATTTGTGTTGGCAGGGGGGCAGAGGTCGACCCCGAGGCCCTTATTTTGTGGGGTGCCTCAGGGGTCTGTGCTCTCGCCCCTGCTGTTCAACATTTATGTGAAGCCGCTGGGTGAGATCATCCGTTGGTTCGGGGTAGAGTTCCATCAGTACGCTGATGATACTCAGTTGTACATCTCTACCCCGGGCCACCCCAACGAAGCTGTCGAAGTGATGACCCGGTGCCTGGAGGCCGTGCGGAGTTGGATGGGTCTTGACAGGCTCCGTCTCAATCCGACCAAAACCGAGTGGCTGTGATTTCCTGCACCCAGATACAGCCAGCTTATTCCGTCACTGGCCATGGGGGGAGAATTTTTGCCCCCCATGGAAAGGGCTCGCAATCTGGGTGTCCTCCTGGATGTATAGCTGTCGTTAGAAGATCACATCACAGCCGTCGCCAGGGGGGCTTTTTGTCAGATCCATTGGATCTACCAGTTGCGGCCCTTTCTGGATCTGGGCGCACTTTGCACAGTCACTTCCGCCCTCGTCATCTCCCGCCTGGATTACTGCAATGCTCTCTATATGGGGCTCCCCTTGAAGAGCATCCAGAGGCTGCAGTTGGTGCAGAATGTGGCCGCGAGGGTGATCTTGGGAGCTTCTCGGAGCTCCCATGTTACACCGCTCCTGCGTGAGCTGCATTGGCTTCCTGTGGCCTTCTGGGTACGGTTCAAGGTGGTAGCAATCATCTTCAAAGCGCTCCATGGCTTGGGACCTGGGTACTTACGGGACTGCCTGCTGCCACCAATGGCCTCCCGCCGCCCAGTGCGCTCCCACAGGGTCGGCCTCCTCGGGGTTCCATCGGCTGGACGATGCCGGCTGGCAGTCCCGAGGGTGCAGGCCTTTTCTGCGGGGGCTCCCTCCCTTTGGAACGACTTGCCCCCGGAGTTACGGGCCATCACCGACATTCAGACCTTCCGGCGCGCAGTAAAGACCCACTTTTTCCAAGAGGCCAGCCTGGCCCAGTAACAATTGTGGGCGTTTTAAATTGGTATTTTAATTTTTATCTATTTTGTATGTTTTTTATTCAATGTTTATCTTTCAGCCACAAATTTAATTATTTTAAATTGTTTTTAACTCTATAATTCCTATAGCTTGTTCTGTTTTATCTGGCTGTACACCGCCCCAAGTTTCGTTTTTGGGAGAGGGGCGGTATAAAAATCCAAAAAATAAATAAATAAATAAACCTAATGATTGGGGAAAACTAATATAGTCATAATTAAATTATTTGCGCCTTGTTAGACAAATACCTGGAATCACATTTCTTTTGCATGGATTATAAAGGATTTCAATGATACAAGTAGTCCTTGATTTACAACAGTTCATTTAGTGACTGTTAGAAATTACAACAGCACTGAAAAAAGTGACTTATCGTCATTTTTCATACTTACGACCATTACAACATCCCCATGGTCACCTGACCAAAATTCAGATGCTTGGCACCTGACTCGTATTTATGACGGTTACAGTGTCTTGGTGTGTGGGTGTCACGTGACAAGAGGTCTGAAATGGAAGAGCAAAATCTTCCCGAGACAGTCTCAAGAAAAGGCATTTTTTAAAATCTAGCAGACTTGTATTCTAAATCAGGGGTCTCCAACCTTGGCAACTTTACGACTTGTGGACTTCAACTCCCAGAATTCCTCAGCCAGCTGGCTGAGGAATTCTGGGAGTTCAAGTCCACAAGTCATAAAGTTGCCAAGGTTGGAGACCCCTGTTCTAAATGATTAAAATACTAATCAATCATGATGGTTTCCCCATTCCCCACCCCACACACAATTTGACTGAATTGGCAATCCCCAGAGGGGGGGGAAGGGGGTTCCTTTGAGAAAGCATTATCAGCAATTGACAAAATGGCTTCTGCATGGTTATGGCTAATCACAAAACAATAATTTTACAGGCAGGGATCCAAGCAGGTTTAGAGTCTCAGCAGCTTGATTAATACATTCCGTGCAAAGCAAAAGTGAGGCTTGAACCAAGACAGTTGTCACAAATTTTCTTCCATGTGAGATCCAGTTAACAAAGTACAGACTGACGACAAATTGGACAGGAAAACACAGAAATGTAGCCCGGCACTCACGTTCAGGTAGCCCTCAATTTAGGAGCATAATTGAGCACCCAAATTTATGCTATTAAATGGGAAATCCATTTAGGTCAATTTGGCCCCATTTGTTAAGCGAATCACTGCGGTTGTTAAGTAAGTGACATGGTTGTTAGATGAATCTGGCTTCCGTGTTGACTTTGTTTGTCAAAAGGGGTCACGCAACCTCACCCCAGGACACTGCAACCGTCATAGATGTGAGTCAGTTGTCAAGCATCGGAATGTAAATCACATGACCGTGAGGATGCTGCAACGGTCGTGAAAAAAATTGTTACCTTTTTTTTTTAGTGCTTTTAGTACTTTAGTCCCTTTTTTTTTTGTAACTCCGAAGGTCACTAAACGAACTGTTCTAAGTTGAGGACCACCTGTATAGTCTGCTCAACATACTGCACGTCAAACAAAAATAAATAAATAAATGAACAAAATACGCAGAACACAAAACCTGATTTTCAAGATGGCGACCGGCAGCTCCGTCCGAGGGGAGCTCCGCCGAGCGCCTGCTTCTGCCGGTTAAGCCGGCCTCCCCCCTCGACCCCCATATGCTGAGGGGGCTCCGAGGGGTTTCGCCCCGTTTGGGGCGTTAGAAGAGCCGCTAGAGCCGCCGGGAGGCCGCCCGGGTGACTCTTTGGGGCGGCGGCGGCGGCGGCAGCGTTTCAGCCGCGGCGGCCGAAAGGCCAGGCGTGGGGGCCGCGATGGTCGAGAGGCTGGGCATGGAGCCCGCCTCCCCCCTCGTCCCCCAGCTGCAGAAGAGCCGCCGGAAGAGCCGCCGGGAAGCCGCCCGGGTGATTCTTCGGGGCGGCGGCGGCGGCGGCGGCAGCAGCGATTCAATGGAGGCCGCGGCGGCCGAGAGGTTAGGTGTGGGGGCCGCGGTGGTCGAGAGGCTGGGCATGGAGCCCGCCTCCCCCCTCGACCCCCAGGTACAGAAGAGCCGCCGGAAGAGCCGCCGGGAGGCCGCCCGGATGATTCTTCGGGGCGGCGGCGGCGGCGGCGGCAGCGATTCAATGGAGGCCGCGGCGGCCGAGACGCCAGGCGTGGGGGCCACGGTGGCCGAGAGGCTGGGCATGGAGCCCGCTCCCCCCCTCGACCCCCAGGTGCTGAGGGGGTAGCGAGGGGTCTCGCCTTGGCTGGGGTGTCGGAAGAGCCGCCGGGAGACTGCCCGGGTGACTTTTTGGGGCGGCGGCGGCGGAGATTCGGTGGAGGCCGCGGAAGCCGTGGCGGCTGCGGCGGCCGAGAGGCCAGGCGTGGAAGCCGAGGTGGCCGGGAGGCCGGGCATGGAGCCAGCCCCCCCCCTCGACCCCCATGTATTGAGGGGGTGTCGAGGGGTCCCGCCCCGTTCGGGGCGTCGAAGGAGCCGCCGGGAGGCCGCCCGGGTAATCTTTTGGGACGGCGGCAGCGGCGATTTTACGGAGGCCGCGGCGGTAGTGACGACGGACGTGGACCTGGCCCCCCCCCTTGGCCCCCATCCATTGAGGGATGTAATTGGCAGGGGCAACAACAGTATTGGCTGGCTCGAAGGACGCCGGTGATCTCGGTGGTGGTCCTGATCCGACGACGGCGAGGGCTAGAAGAACATACTCCTCGGCGGAATTGCGGGCCCTCGGGAGGGTCCCCCATTCCCTGGAGTGGCCCTCCGGTCTATCGATGGCCTACCTCAAGGACGGTTCCTGGGATCCGGAGAGGTGGCATGGCCATCAAAAAAGGATTTTTAGAGGGGGTTTTAAACTTTTTAGATTTTTATTCGGGGTTTTATCGAGGTTAGGGAGGGCGACGAAGAGAGGGTTGGGGGATGGAAATTTATTGGGGTTAGGGAGGGTACCAGGTCCGGGTTTGGGGGATAGCCCGGGGGGATTTGGAGTCAGCCAGGCTGGAGTGCACGTCTGGGGGAACCCAGAGGGTCATGAGTCGTGGGGGCAAACACAGGGGGTGGGTTTCATTGGCACCATAAGTGGGAGGGGCAGATATGACGGGGGTAG
This sequence comes from Bungarus multicinctus, assembly GCA_023653725.1. NCBI lineage: Eukaryota > Metazoa > Chordata > Lepidosauria > Squamata > Elapidae > Bungarus > Bungarus multicinctus. The sequence goes on along the minus strand of CM042840.1, from coordinate 6,027,674 downwards.
AGGGCCATATCAAGTTAGGGGATCGCGTGCCCGCTGTCTCCAAGCGGTGGCGCGCTCCGACCCTCCCGACCTGTCTGGCAGGCCTGGTTGTGCAGAGTCTCAGGCCCTGAGTACCCGGCTGATGTTATGTAATGCCAGGTCCGTCGTTAACAAGGCCCCCCTGATTTGTGATCTCATTCAGGAGGAGGGTGCGGACCTGGCAGGGGTTACCGAAACCTGGTTGGGCCCAGAGGGCGGTGTCCCTCTGGTAGAGATTTGCCCACCAGGTTTCCAAGCATTCCATCGACCGAGATCTCAGGGAAGGGGTGGTGGGGTGGCGGCGATTATTAGAGAAGTCCTTTGTCCTAGGGAGGCCACTGTTCCTCAGACGGCTGGTTGTGAGTCTCTCTTTGTGAAGTGGGGTCGGGGGGTTCAGATGGGCCTGTTGATAACGTACCTGGCTCCCTGCCACGTGTCATCGGCCCTGCCCGGGCTCCTCGAGGTGATAGCCGGGCTGGCGGTTGAAACCCCCAGGCTTTTAGTCATGGGTGATTTCAACCTGCCTTCGCTCGGGGAAACCTCTGGGGTGGCCCGGGAGTTCCTGGCTTCCATGACGGCCATGGATCTGACCCAATTAGTTTCTGACCCCACTCACACGGGGGGACACACACTAGACCTGATTTTCGCCTCTGGTCAGTGGTTGAATGATCGCGTTGGAGATCTAGTCATAAAACCCTTGTCATGGTCCGATCATTCTCTTCTTAGACTGGACTTCGGTGCCGCCACCCCCCATCGCAGGGAGGTGGAGCCGAGGAGATGGTTCCGCCCCAGGCGCCTGATGGATCCGGAACGGTTCCAGATGGAGCTTGGGCCATTTCCTGAAACTCTGGCTCATAACTCGGCCACAGACTTGGTGGCCACCTGGGATAGGTTGGCCGCGGAGGCTCTGGACCGAGTTGTGCCTTTGCGACCTCTGACTCGGCATAGATCCCACCTGGCTCCGTGGTTTACGGGGGAGCTGAGGGGGATGAAATGCCGGAAAAGACGTCTGGAGGGTATCTGGAGGGCCAGTCGTGCTGAGTCTGATCGGACACAGGTGAGGTCCTATATTAGGACCTACCTAGTGGCGATAAGGGCGGCGAGGCGTTCACACTTCTCTGCCCTTATTGCGTCTGCAGAAAATCGGCCTGCTGCCCTGTTTAGAGTGACCCGCTCCCTGCTTGAGCCGAGAGCGCGGGAGGACCTCTTGCAGGGTAAAGCAGAAGAGTTTTCCCGATTTCTGCATGATAAAATCGCCCAGATTCGGGATGGGCTGGACTCCAGTTGGGTGGTCCCGGGGGAGGTGTCCGGGGCAGGTCTTGAGACGGTTATCTGGGAAGAGTTCGATCCTGTGACCGCCGAGGGTGTGGACAGACTTCTGGGGAGGCTGAATGCCACCACATGTTTATTGGACCCGTGCCCTTCCTGGTTGGTTTCTACCTCCAGAGAGGTGACACGAGGCTGGCTCCAGGGGATTGTCAACGCTTCGTTGACGGAGGGGGCGCTTCCGACCGCCCTGAAAATGGCGGTGGTGCGGCCCCTCCTCAAGAAGCCTTCCCTGGACCCGGCTCTTTTGAATAACTATCGTCCTGTCTCCAACCTTCCCTTTGTGGCGAAGGTTGTTGAGAGTGTGGTGGCGCGTCAGCTCCCTCAGTATCTGGAGGAAGCATCCTATTTAGATCCGTTCCAATCGGGCTTCAGGCCCGGGCACAGTACTGAAACAGCATTGGTCGCGTTGGTAGATGATCTCTGGAGGGCCCGTGACAGAGGTTATTCCTCTGTCCTGGTCCTCTTAGATCTGTCGGCGGCTTTTGATACTATCGACCATAGTATCCTATTGCGGCAGTTGGAGGGGTTGGGAATTGGGGGCACCGTCTTGCGGTGGTTCTCGTCCTTCCTCTCGGACCACTCGCAATTGGTGTTGACGGGGGGGGAGAGGTCCACCCCTAGGCCCCTCATGTGTGGGGTGCCTCAGGGGTCGGTCCTCTCCCCTCTTCTGTTCAACATCTATGTGAAGCCGCTGGGAGAGATCATCCGTGGTTTTGGGGTGAGATGCCATCTGTATGCTGATGACACTCAGCTTTACATCTCCACCCCAAGCCACCCCAACGATGCTGTGGAGGTTATGGCCCGTTGCCTGGAGGCTGTGCGGAACTGGATGGGCGAGAACAGGCTTCGACTCAACCCTTCCAAGACCGAGTGGCTGTGGTTTCCGGCGGCCCGATATAGTCAGCTGACTCCATCGCTGGCTATTGGGGATGAGATCTTGACCCCCACAGAAGGGGCACGCAATCTTGGTGTCCTCCTGGATGTACGGCTGTCTTTGGAAGAGCATATTACGGCCGTCTCCAGGGGGGCTTTTTATCAGGTTCGCCTGATACGCCAGATGCGGCCCTTTCTTGATCGGGACGCCTTACGCACAGTCACTCATGCCCTGGTCACCTCCCGTCTGGACTACTGTAATGCCCTCTACATGGGGCTCCCTGCGGGGAGCACTCGGAGGCTTCAACTGGTACAGAATGCAGCCGCGCGGGTGGTTATGGGGGCGTCGAGATACTCCCACGTGACGCCCCTCCTGCGCGAGCTGCATTGGTTGTCAGTGGCCTTCCGGGTTCGCTTTAAAGTACTGGTTTTGGTCTTTAAAGCGCTCCATGGCATCGGACCAGGATACTTACAAGACCGCATTCTGCCAGTAGTCTCCCACCGACCGGTGCGCTCCCACAGAGAGGGTCTCCTCCGGGTCCCGACGCCTTCTATGTGTCGTCTGGTGACCCCGAGGAATAGGGCCTTCTCTGTGGGGGCACCCGCCCTTTGGAATGGGATGCCCCCTGGATTACGAACGACCAGTGACCTGAGGGCCTTCAGACGTGACCTGAAGACCTGGCTCTTCGAGCAGGCCGGCCTGAGCTGACTCAAATGGGATTTTAAATGGGGTTTTTAGATTAGTTGGGATGGGTGTACAAAGTTTTAATTTATTTTAATTGGGGTTTTTAGATTTTTATAGGGACAGCCTAGGGTTTAATTCTTTTTTAACTATTTATATTTGTATACATGTATTTTAGTTGGCTGTTCACCGCCCTGAGTCCTTCGGGAGAAGGGCGGTATATAAAACCTAAAATAAATAAATAAATAAAATAAATAAATAAAACATAACAAGAATTTTACTTTAGTAATTTATGTCCTTGGCCTGCTTCCCTTTTTTAAGACTGGACTGGGAAAACTCACAATTCTTGCTTTTTTAAGGATCCTTCTAGCTTCAAATGAAGCAATCTTTATCAATCCAGATGGTTCTGGACATTGAACCCCCCCACCCACCCAAGATCCCCAGAAAGAAAATATTGGAAGTGGGGAGGAGGGACCATGAAGAGAGATATTCTGGATCATACCATGCCCACACTTGGAACTCCCCTAAATTGAAATCATATAGGTTGGTAATGTTAGCCATAGAATGGGGGTGGGGAGAGAAAAAACCCTTTATGGAACTCTTAAGTATCATCTGAGTTTTAAGAACTGAACTCTTGTATCTGGGAAAGGCATCACCTGTTGGGGACTATAACATACAGAATCTCATCAAATTATTCATTTCTTTAAAAAATGGCCACGTCTTGATTTTGACAAGGACACCAATATTATTATGTTGTGACTATATTATTTTATTTTTCACATAAAGACTAGGGAGTAGTCCTTAACTTATGGCCGGTTCTGACTGACCTGTGTTGGGGGGGGGGGGTACTTACGACTTGGATTTAGAGTTCTGACAGTTGCCCCCAGGGTCATGTGACAATAGGGCTGCTTGCAGCATCCTGCAATCACATAACCATGTTTTATGACAGTTTTGTTAAAACTGTTATAAATGCATAAATGCATTTATTTCTGCTTTTCAGAAAAACTTCACGCACAGAAAACCACTGATTCATTTAGAACCATGGATTTGCCTAACCACCGCAAAAAAGTTTGTAAAACTGTAATCTAACCTGTTTTTACAACAATGACTATGGTGGCCAGGCTCTATTATGGTCACAATTTGAGGATTACCTGTAATTACAGTATTTATAAGATCTATTAATATAGTCCTGGGCTGCATAAACAGAGGGATAGAATCAAGATAACGTGAAGTGTTAATACTACTTTAAAATGTCTTGGTAAGACCACACTCGGAATACTGCATCCAGTTTTGGTCACCACAATATAAAAAAGATGTTGAGACTCTGAAAAGGGTGCAGAAAAGAGCAATGAAGAGGATTAGGGGACTGCAGGCTAAAACATCTGAAGAATAAAATGTGTAGAATGTATAGAATGTATAGAATGTGAAGGATGTGTGTTTGTGTTTACTTTCATAGTCATAATGTACACTGAAGATGGTATTTAATTTCGTTGTACGCGGTTCAATAACAATAAAGTAAACTAAACTAAACCGAAAAATTATACAAATTCGGTAAGTCTAGTTTGATGAAAAGAAGGATTAAGGATGACATGATAGCAGTGTTTCAATATCTTAGGAGCTGCCACAAGGAAGAGGGGGTCAACCTATTCTCCAAAGCACCTGAGGGCTGGACAAGAAGCAACAGATGGAAACTAACCAAGGAGAGAAGCAACCTGGAAGAAAGGAGAAATTTCCTGAGAGTGAGAACAATTAACCAGTGGAACAGCTTGCCTCCAGAAGTTGTGGGCTCTCCAACTCTGGAAGTTTTTAACAAGAGATTGGACAACCACTTGTCATAGGGCTTCCTGCCTAAGCAGGGGGTTGGACTAGAAGATCTCCAAGGTCTTTTCCAGCTCTGTTATTCTGTTATTTGTAGTCTTGGGCAACAGACTAGCAATAAACTACTACTGCAGACTTCTCTGAGCAATATTTTTATTCCTGTTTTTGAATCTCATCGGTCAGTCCCTAAAATTGCTGGATATAACAGACTTCTTTATTCTGTAAAAACCCTTTTGACTTTTAAAGAGAGTATACAAGAACAGGAACACACAAATGAGATCAGTTGATGAAATGAGAAGTATAAACAGAGGCATAGAAACAAAATCACATGAAGTATTAGTACTGCTTTATAAATCCTTAGTAAGACTGCACCTGGAATACTGCATCCAGTTTTGTTCACCACACTGCAAAAAATATGTTGAGACTTGGAAAAAATGCAGAAAGGAGCAACTAAGATGATTGAAGTCCTGGACACAAAAACATATGAAGAGCAGTTGTAGGAATTGGATATGGCTACTCTAGAGAAAAGAAGGAAGGAGTAACATGATAAAAGTATTCCTGTATTTAAGAGATTGCCACAAAGAGGCAGGGATCAACTTATTTTCCAAAGCCCCTGAAGGCAGGACAAGAAGCAACAAATTGAAACTAATCAAGGAGAGAAGCAACCTGGAATTAAGAACAATTAATCAGTGGAACGATTGCATGCAGAAGGTATGGGTGCTCCATCACTGGAGGTCTTTAAGAAGACTGAACAGCCATTTGTCTCAAATGGTATAAAGATTCTTGGCTTGAGCAGGGTTGGACTAGAAGACCTCCAAGGTCCCTTCCAGTTCTATTCTGATTGACTGATCACTTTCCTAACCTTCCCATGGCTTTCTCATGATTTTGCAAGAGGGTTACTTGCCCTTTTTTCTTTGGAGTGACTATTTTTGTGCTGGGAATGGAATCCATGAACACATAAATTGCTGCATTAGACATCATGGAATTAAAATGACATGCAGGTTAAAGCCTATCACACACAGAGCTAGCGTGTGATGTAATGTTTAAGAGCCTGGGTTGATCCTAGCATGATCCAAATTCTAATCCATTCTAACCCCAGAAGCTCCTGTGTGATTATGGGCCACCCACTCACCCACTCTCTCTCTCAGCCTAACCTACTTTGCATGGTTGTGGTGGTGAGGGGAAAAAAAATGAAATATTTTTTTATGCCACCTTGAACTCCCAAGGCAAATCTGATGAATTATCCCTTTAATAAGCATAGATGCAGACTGCATATTCCCCTTATTATACTTATGTACAGGTAGTCCTCCATTTATGACCACAGTTGAGCCCCAAATTTCTGTTGTTAAGTGAAACATTTGTTAAGTGAGTTTTGCCCCATTTTATGACCTTTCTTGCCACAGTTATGTGAATCAGTGCAGTTGTTCAATTAGTAAGACAGTGGTTAAATGAAACTGATTTCCCTGTTTGCTTGTCAGTAGATCACAAAAGGGGTTCACGTGATCCCAGATACTGCAACTGTCATAAATGTCAATCAGTTGCCAAGTGTCTGAATTTTGATCACATGATCTTGGGGAAGCTATGAAGGTCGTAACTGTGAAAAATGGTCATGTCACATTTTTCAGTCCCTCTGTAACATTGAACAGTCACTAAATGAACTGTTATATTTGTAGTAATGTTAACCCCCATCTCCCTCTCTGTGACATTCAAAAGTTGGATGACGCAGGGAGCTATAGAGTGTTTGATACAATACTTTTATTTCTGCAAACAGTGCGTGAGGAAGCTAAATCAAATTGTCTTTGCAAGATGCCCAGAATGTATTATTGTTGCCGTGTGTGTGTGTGTGTGTGTGTGTGTGTGTGTATAACTAAGTACACATGCTGCTCAATTCCCTGGGATTCTGAGTGGTTTACAATTCTTTTAAACATTTAAATACAAAGAACAATACGAATACCACAAAAACAGCAAGAGACTTAACAACTACAATGGCAAAAATAAATAAAAATAAAGGTGGTTTCAGACCTGTTGTTTGTGATATTTGATCACACTGATGGAGGAGGAGAGGAGGATCTGTGTGGAAAGCAACATTAACTGACCTCACTTTGAATGGGGCTAAAAGTAATGATGTTCAGTTAAGCATGTCGTATAAACATGGTGGTATCAACCATTCTTCCAACATCGAGGTTACATCCACCAATAAGGCCCCTCTAGGATTTTTATTGTTATTAGCATTCCACTATTTCTCTACACCCACTCCCACCCCAATTGGTAGTTCAGACTGGGGAATTCTGGGAGTTGAAGTCCACACACCTTAAAAGTGGCCAAGGTTGACAAACACTGACACAGAGGATTAAAAATGACAGGAATGAGTGGGAATGAAAATCCTAACTTTTTAAACATGTTCCAATGATTAAAAGGGGAAAAAAAGAAAGTAAATTTTGCTATTTCACTTTCTTTTTGAGTGTGTGTGTGTATGTGCTGAGCAGAAGATAAAAATGGTTGTTTCACAAAAATCTACCATGCACCCAAGTATTGCCAGCTTGAGACAGTGAATCAAGAAATAGTGGAATTTATGCTTTCTATGGGTTGTGGTTACTAAGATATGGTTTTGTGATGTGCCCAGCTATAGTTTCACATTTGTAAGATCTTGTTGGCATGCAATACATACACAAATATAGACTATCTGAGCCCAAATCAAGAACATTAAAAGAAACTAAACATAAAAAGAATAAAAAATACATACACTTGGAATGGGAATGACCTGCATCTGGTCACCCTGAGGGGAAAATGGGGAAAAAAATCGTTGTAAGAGTGTAATATTTTGAAACAGTAGAACATAAAATAAACCGACGTGTCAGATTTAATAAATAAACGTGTTCCAACGAAAAAGAATTTACAAAATTGGTTAAATTAAGAGAAGTAAATATTGTGTCAACAGAAATTATCAAGGAACTGCAAAGGAACTGTTACTAGAAATTTTGATATTTTCAACAGATGTTGCAAAAATGGAATGTAAGCCTTTTTTTTCAGCCTTAATGTGGTGATATTGCCATACTGAACAGTTTTGCTCTGCTGCTTATACAGCATTATATCAGTACCAGAACAATATTTATCTATAAATTATTATTGTAATTACAATGAAATTTTAACCTTTCCTTAGGTTCAGTAACTAAGCTTAAATTTTTCTTTTATTTATTTATTTATCAAATTTATTGGCTGCCCATCTTATCATAGAGTAACTTGAATCCAATTACACTCATCCTTAAGAGAACATCCACTGCAGCCAATCCTTGTATTTCAAATCAACAAATTTTACTTGCATGGTTTAATACATTTATGCAATGATATATTATTGAATTCAGGGAGAACCGGATTACCTATTTCAAAGTGATGACTGCTTATTTTAATAGCCAGATACAGATAGGGTAAAAACATAGTCATTATCTTTATGTACCACTGAATCAATTTACATCACGGTAGTTTACAATGGAAATAAAACCAAGAATACAATAAAATCAATTTCAACTTAAAATTAATAAAGCAACTAATCTCAGCAGGACAATAAAATAATAACCTTAATATATATGGCAGCAAATTATAACATAACTCAAAGTCCTTCAGAGAGATTCTAGCCATCTTCTGGAAGGAGGCTAGCAGAGGTAGCAACTAGGTTTCTGGGAGTATGCTGTTCTACAGGATGAGGTACATGCGAGAGATATGGGTCGTCTTGGGGACAGGCACTGTTATCTTCAATGGGGAACACTAGGGTCAGTTCTACTTGGAGAAAGCAATCCAGAAAGTACCTAGGAGTACATAGGGCTTTAAAAGTTAAACCCAGCATTTTAAATTATACATGGAAATCTACTGGAAGTTAATATAGCACCCACAATACAAGTGTAATAAAGCTGGAACAGCTCTTACCACTAGCATGTGGGAAGCTGTGTTTTGCACCAACTGCAATTTCTACATAGTTTTCAAGAACAGCCCCTGTGCTATAGTAGTCTAACCTAGTAGTGAGGAAGGAATGAGTTAGGACTTCCGGTGGCAGATAGGGTCATAGCTAGCATACCCAAAGATGCTTTTTCAAAAGGCAACAGAACTTCTGCTTTTCCTTGAAGGTATTTCACTTCTCATCCAAGGAGCTTCTTCAGTTCTGACTGAATGGGAGAGGATGAAAGGATTTATATTCCTTGCAGTCATCTGGTCATTAGTATTCTTTCTGAGAGTCGTTGAGGCCACTTTTGTCCTCCACCATTTAGTCAGAGCTGAAGAAGCTTCTTGGGTGAGAAGCGAAACATTTTCCAGTGGTGGTATTTTACCGGTTCGGCACAGTTCTGTCGAGCCAGTAGCGGCGATGAGCAGCAGAGACCGAACTGGTTCTCTCCCCTGTGCTGCTGTTGGGCCCACCCGGGCTCCCATACTCACTTTTATCCTCTGCTTTTGAAGCGTAGCTGCTTTGCGCGGCATAGAAGAGTGCCGTGCGGTAGCTGCTGAAGCGACTGGGAGAATGTAGGCTTGCAGGAAATGAGTTAGAATGCTTCTGCGCCTGCTCAAATGTCTCTGCGCCTGCGCAAAGTGAGCGTTTGGCGCACAGATGCACACAAAATGTGTGCAACACGCGCAAAGTGCGCCCATCAAGCCACACCCACCGAACCGGTGGTGAAATGTTTTGAATCCCACCACCGAGTTGCTTCTTGAAAAAAACACATTTGGGACAACCATGACCTGGATGACTGAGAATCTCCATAGACATATAGCTAGCATACATGCCCTAGCAGTGACATCGATGGCAAACACAGTATAGCTGTCAATCCCCAAAAAATTCTCAAGTTGTGGATTTGATCCTTCAGGGAAATTGCTATTGTAATCAAAGTCAGAACGGGAGTAGTTAGAAAACCAGATGAACAGATTATTTCTCTAGGAGGTTTCAAGGCGGTAATAAAAAAAACTAGGAACGATGGAACTATGCTACCATACAAAGGGCATCCACAGGGCAGGTCTTCCACCCACCACCACCCCTGGTACAGTCCAAGTAGTGGAACCACTGTAAAAATGCATCTCTAGAATTGAGAAAGATACCATGACGGTATCAAACACCAACAGGAGATGAAGAGGCAACATGAAAAGCTTACAATTTCATTCAGATCCTGGCAAAGGTCATCCAACAGTGATCAGTGGCATTTTCATTCTATGCCAAGCTTAAAACTCAACTGAAAAGTATCTTCTCTTTCCCCCAGAGAATTATCACTCAAGTTCCACCATCTTGTCAACAATAAAGAGAAAGTTTGGGATAGGATGCTGTCTAATATAACTAGGTCAAGGGAACGTGTTTTCAGAATGGGCATTGGTAGAAGTTACCGTGAACGCCTTTTCTATCTATGCTGCAAGAGAGCCCAGGATGGGTAGACTCCTTATGATGTCATTTAGCTGAGTCTGTACTAAGATATAAAAGCCAGCCCCCGGAAGAAACCCCAGTTTTGGTGAAGATACTTGACAGACTGAAAGGTGTCTCTGAAAGCAAAAAAAGAAAACAGAAATATGTCTTACCCTCTCCGGACGAATCAAGAGAGGGGCTGGGCTCTCTTGCAGCATAGATAGAAAGGGCGTTCACGGTAACTTCTACCAACGCCCATTCTCCTCCATGCTGCAGCGAGAGCCCAGGATGGGACATAGCAAAGCTTGCATGTCCACGGGCGGGTCCTCGTCCGGCTTATCACCCCGACTGAGGAACCACTCTTTGAAGCACCCGTCTACCGAAGCTGAAGTCGCCGGGGCAAAGGCATCCAGACGGTAGTGTTTGATGAAAAGAGACGGGGATGTCCAAGTTGCTGCACCACAAATCTCCTCCAAGGATGCTTGGGTTGCCCCGGCAGCAGAAGTGGCCGCGCTTCTGGTAGAGTGCGCCGTCAGACCTTGGGGAACCAGAAGGGCCGCAGCTTTGTAGGCCTGCTCAATGGAAGTCCTGACCCACCTGCTAATAGTAGGAGAAAGAGGCCTTGTGCCCCAAGTGAGAAGGGGAAAAGGAAACAAACATGGCTTCCGATTTCCTGAAGGAGGAAGTGCGCTTAATGTATATTCTAAGAGCCCTTCTTACGTCTAGAGCGGCAGTATGCTACTGCTGCTCTAAGTCAAGGTGCGGGAAGGGACAGAAGTCAGGCAACACAATGTCCTGGGACCTGTGAAACCAGGAGTTCACCTTTGGAATAAATGAGGGGTCCAAACGGAGAACAACCCTATCATTGTGAAAGAAACAAAGGTCCTGTCTAATGGAAAGAGCAGCAAGCTCAGAAACCCATCTGGCTGAAGTGATGGAAACACTACCTTCAGGGTCAGGAAACGGAGAGACACTGTTCTAAGGGGTTCAAAGTGGGGTTTCGTAAGGGCATTAAGGACCACATGAAGATCCCAGGAAAGATACGTGTGAACCACCGGTGGGTGCAGGTTTGAAGCCCCTTTCAAAAACCTCCTGACTACAGGGTGATATGATAAGGAAGGGAGCGAACCCCATGAAAGAACAGAGGAGGGGGGCCACTATCTGTCTGCATAGAGAGTTGGGGACCAAACCTTTCTCCAGACCATCCTGAAGGAATCTAAGAATTCTACCAACTGGGCTGAAGTGGGAGAGAGAGACTCTCTCTAAGGCACCATCGGAAAAAAGCCTTCCAGGTGGCATCAGAGATGCGCCTTGTAGAGGGTTTGCAAGATGCCAAGATAGTGAGGATGACCCTTTCTGGGAGATCAGCCTCCTCTAGCCACTACTGCTCAAGCACCACACGGTCAGCTTGAGCCACCGGGGCTCTGGATGGAGCAGTCCCTTGGTGAAGAGAGATTTGATGGGCTGGGATTCTCCAAGGAGAAGCCACAGATAGGTTGACCAGGTCCGCAAACCAGGGCCTCCTTGGCCAATAGAGTGCCAGGAGGAGGAGCTCTGCTCGTTCCACTAACATCTTCCGAATTACTGCCAGAATGATGGGAAGCGGGGGAAAGGCGTAGAGGAGACCCTTGGGCCATCTGCACCAAAGAGCCTTGGTCCCCTCCGCTCCTTGGCAAGGAAACCTGGTGAAGAATCTGGTGACTTGGGCATTTTGAGGAGTGGAGAAGAGATCCATCACCGGTGTTCCGAATCTGAGGGAAAAGTCCCTGAATAGAGATGGAGGAATGGACCATTCTGTCTGGTCGATTAGGCTCTTGCTGAGCCAGTCGGTCTGGGAGTTGCCGACCCCGGAGATGTGGTCCACCGAGATTGACAACAGGTGCTACTCTCTGCCCATAACCCCAACCGTTGAGCCTCTCTCATGAGGGCCTTGGACCTTGTCCCCTCTTGTCCCCGGTTGTCATGAGCCTTTGCGGCCATGTTGTCTGTAAGGACTAGAACATGAGAGCCGGTCACCGATTGTCTGAAATGCTTGAGAGCCAGAAATTGGCTCTGAGCTGTAACCAATTTATGGGAAGGGTCTGCTCTGACCTGGACCAACGCCTTGAGCTATCTGGCCCTGCATATGGGAACCCCAACCCAGGAGGCTGGCATCGGTGGTTATCGCTAGCCTGTCTGGATCCCTGAACAGGAGATTCTTCCTGATTGATGTGGAACACCACCAATTGAGTGATTGCTGGATTTGATGGCTCTTTTTGGTGTTGATGGAAAACCCGTGACTCTGGAGACATGACAGGGTAATTTGCAGATCTCGGTGGGCCGAATGGATGGAGGAGGACAGAATCAACATGTCGTCCAAGTAGCATTGGATCCTCACTGGGACAAAACACAGAGATGCCACCAATGCTGTCAGAACCTTTGTGAAGACCCTTGGAGCCAATGAGAGGTCGAAGGGAAGTGCTCGATACTGTTAATGGGCATTCTGATAACAGAAACGGAGAAACTGGCGATGATGAGGCCAAATGGGGATTTGGAGGTAAGCCTCCATGAGATAATGGAAGAAAGGAGATCGGCCTCCCGAACGCTTTCTAAAATAGAATGCAGAGTCTGCATTTTAAATCGCCTGTATTTTACAAATTGGTTGAGGAATTTGGGATCCAAGATGGCTCGCCAACCCCCTGAGGCTTAGGAATGATAAAAAAGCGGGAGTAAAATCCAAGTCCCCGTTGAGAGGAGGGAACAGGTGGAATAGCCCTGATGTCAAGAAGGTGTTGAATGGCTGATTCATGAGGGATTGCCTTGAAATGTCCCGAGAGACAATTTTTTTTCTGGGGGTGACGTTAAGAAATCCAATTGTAACCCTGACCTAATAGTGCTGAGGACCCAGGTGTCCGTTGTTGACTCCTCCCATTTGGAGGCAAAGAAGGCTAGGCGACCTCCGATGGGTGGTGAGAACGAAGGATTACTTAGAGCGGCGGGAGGAACCCCCTCCCCCCCGAAAGGGCCGTTTACCAGCAGAAGGTTGTTGTCTGCCAGATGCTTCCACATGTTGGTCTTGGCGTTGGGAGTACGGCCTCTGAGAGTGAGGGAAGCGGGAGGAGGTCTCCACTCGAAAGGTAGGAGGGCGATAAGGAGCTGGGCGATAGTCGGCTCTCTTCCGAGAGGAAGAGAGAATTTTACGTTTATCTCTGGTTTCAATGAGATAAGGCTCCAGAGCATCGCCAAAAAGTTTATCGCCTATGAAAGGAACTGAAGCTAACTTCCATTTTAGGTGTGACTCCGCCTGCCAGTTTCGGAGCCATAAAAGTCTTCTAGCTGCTACTGAAGATGCCATGGCCCTAGATGCGAATTTGGTGGAATTGAGAGTGGCATCTGCAGTGAATTCTGCAGCTGCAATAATTTAGTTGAGGTCTTGGGGAGACCGGAGGTCAGAAGCAGGCAATCTATTCTGGAGTTTGCAAAGCCATCGTATGGATGACCTTGTGAAAAACGATGCTGCTGTTGAAGCCTGAACAGCCCATGCAGCGGCCTGGTGATTGCGCTTGAGGGTCTGTTCGGAACGTTTATCATCCGGTTTCAGGATATCTTCTGGCTCAGTGGGAATGCCAGAGGATAAGAACAAGGCCACAACCGGAATGTCAACAGAAGGCACTGTTAGGGCATTGTCCTGGGCTGCGCTGACGTTGTAAAAATACTTATCCAGAGAAGAAGGGCGAGGACCTACACCCCCATGCCAAAGGAGAAGCGCACTGTTACTTGACCATGTCCAGGAACAATGTGGGAGAAGGCAAAACTTCTGCATGCACTACATGCTTGGAGAAAAGCGAGTCTCCTCGGCCAGAGGGATCTCCTTGTGGCTCAGGAGCCACTTCCTCTGGCGACAGCTTGGCAGTGACCAAGGCCTTGCTGAGTAATGGCCTGAAAAGGGTCGGGTTGAAGACCAATGCGGAGGTTGACCCTGTGGAGAATCCATAGCACACAGCATACACGTGCAGTCGCCCTTCCAAACTGTGGCCTGAGCTTTACCAGCTTAGTCAGCAAACATGCCACGCTCTGCTGCTAGTGAGCTACAGAAAGAGCCATGTCTGCTCTGGGCGAGAATCTTCTTCTTCTGAAAGGTTTTTGTCATAAAATTTGCCCTCTTCACGCTCTGAACGAGAGGAGTAACTGTGTTCAGATGGTGAAGCCCCTCCCTCCTCATCAGCCTCCCCCCCATTCTGGTAGAGAAGAATGGACCCTGAGGTCCTGGGGCCTGTGAAATTCAGGGTGAGGAGGCAAGGAACTTTAGGTTGAGAAAGGGAGAAGGGCCTGAACCCTTTCCAGAGGTCGAAGAATTTGCTTGAAGCCTTCAGCCAATCCCTGTCTAATGGCCAATGAAACAACATCTTGGATATCCCCTGGCCTATGCTCAAAGGTTGAGGCTGCTATGGGTGTGAAGGTGGCTTCAGGCCTAGATTGAGAAGAGGCTCGAGGCCTGGAGGAAAGGGGGGGGGGGCATAGGGCCCAGAAGCCTGTTGGAAATAGGGCCCAGATCTGCTGAGATCCTGAGGATCTGATTGTTCTGCAGAGGCCCCAGGAGACCAGGATGGAGGAAGAAAAGGCTCATGAATAACTTCTCCTCCTCTGGGAGGGCTTGGCTGGGGCCCACGGGTATCACCTGAAACTTGTTGCAGTCGCCCTCTCATCTGTTGAATTGTTCTGTTTAACTGCCTGTCTAAGGCCGCATGTCTGCACTTTTCTGCCCTCAACTCAGCCAGAGTTGCCTTCTTAGGGGCTAGAGCCTTAGCTCTGATTTTAGAAGCCAGCTCCCTCTGGACTGATTGATTGTACTGCCTGCTTCTTCTTCTCTTGTTGGGCTTAAGAAACTGATCCACTGAGGGCGGGAGAAGTTCTGCCTGAGCCTTATCCTGATCCATTTGTAGAAGGAAAGGCTCCTGAGTTGGGAAGAAGCTACCTAGAAACTCAGAACAAGTCCTTTAGGGTATAAAATGGCCCCCGGGCTTACAAAATGGCCGCTCACCTCGTGGTGGAAGGCTTCAATCCAAGATGGCTGCTAACTAGGGAAAACAGGCTCTGAGATCGAAGAATCGCTCCTTAGGCTATAAGGAGCCCCGAGCGAAGTCAGCAGAAAAAAGCACAGCCGCCCACACAATCAGCTGGCTGGAGCTGTTATCAGCTTTCCCGATCGTTTTTACCATCCTCAAGCTTGCAGGCTGCAGACATGGGGGAGCTCTCAGATGCTGCCCAGCTTGCCTGAATAGCCTTCTGGCAACAACGTTGCAGGACAGAGAGCCCTGCTCTCCTGAAAGAGCAGCTACCCAGATCCCTGGAAGCTGCTGAAGCAAGGGGAAAAAAAGTCCTGAAGATCCTTTGTTTATTGCTAGTACTATCAGACACTTTCAGAGACACAGCTACTGACTAAAAGAAGCTGAGCCAAAAGCTGGGGTTTCTTCCGGAGGGCTGGCTTTTATATCTTAGTACAGACTCAGCTAAATGACATCATAAGAAAGAGTCTACCCATCCTGGGCTCTTGCGGCAGCATGGAGGAGAAAAGGATACACTACCAACTCTTTAAGGGAGGCTTTGGCTGTTTTTCAGATCTAGTTATTGAAGGCCATCAAAGAGAAAATGAATTAGTCTTGTTCTCAATGATTCTCAGTAGGGACTGAGATGTTCGGTACCTCATCTGATATGAATTAAGTGGCAATTTATAATTGCAGATTTATTTACTCATATCAGGTTCTACTTTCCCCCAAAAACTCACCCTATCAAAAAAAGAAGAAAAAAACT
Source organism: Bungarus multicinctus (assembly GCA_023653725.1). Classification (NCBI taxonomy): domain Eukaryota; kingdom Metazoa; phylum Chordata; class Lepidosauria; order Squamata; family Elapidae; genus Bungarus; species Bungarus multicinctus. The sequence goes on along the minus strand of CM042840.1, from coordinate 6,011,790 downwards.
TACCTTTTGAAGCCCGCCATTTTCTTCCACCAATGGAGGAAGGACACTGGTGCCATTAGGTGATGGAGACTCAACATTGTAGTCACGAAAGCAGCAGAATAAAGTGCTAAAGATGCTTCTGCTTCTCTGCTTTTTCAAACTGAGATTACATTGGGACACTGTAAATAAACGAAATAATTGCGTTGTAAATGGACTTTAATGCCTGCTGTTTCACACAGATCATAGTTAATTCTAATGTTATAGCATTGAGGAAAATAAACCTCCATTATTTCTAGCAAATTACTATACAAGTAGTCCTCAACTTATGACTGGTTGGTTAACGACCGTTCAAAGTTCTAATATACTTATGATTCAATTTCAAAGTTCCAACATGGTTTTACTCCCCCACATTCGCCTGACCACATTTTGGGTGTTCAACAATTGGTCCATCTTTATGGCTGTGTCTTAAGATCATGTGATTGTGATTTATATTTTTGCCAAAAACCAGCATTAGATTCTCTTAATGACCATTGCATTCACTTAACAACCTCTGCAAAAAAAAAAGGTAACAAAATCTGGTCATGTGGGTGACCTGCTTTACGACTATCTACGGTCATGACTTATGACCATAATAAGCAGGCTCCATTACAGTCATAAGTGGAGGATTTTCCTGTGTTTTAGTCTGAAAACAGATCTTCTGTAAATTTGATGTTTCCATTTATAAGCAAGTAAATTAATTCCAGCTTATGACGTTGAATGTATTTCCAGAGAACATGCAGTGTTTGAATGAAATGGTATGCCAGACAATTACATGTAATGGAATTTGTTAAGCCATATTGTTTTTATTGCAGCAAACAACTGCACACATATCACATCCATATTTTACGCTAAGGTATAAAGGATTCATCAGACTATGTCCACAGAAATAAGAACCATCTGCTTCAACAGCAAATGATACAACAATGTTTTATTTAAATCCATTTGGACAAGGCCTTTGAGAAAGCACTAGTATAAACATGAAAGGTAGCTGTTAAAAAGAAAAACAAAAACAAATTTGCTAGCAAACACATTTTAAGGTTCGTCAGAAATGTGTGATCAAAAGGTCTTTTCAGGACAATGGAAAACAACTAATATATTGCAATAAGAATCTAAATACTATTTGTACCAGTATTAGTCTGTGATCCAAAAGAGAGCATTATGACCTGAGTTTCCTCAAACACATGCATTCTCTGCTTCAGTTTCCTGTGGAAAATGACTTTTCTAACAGAACTTGAAAAGCTTATATGAAGGAAGCATTTGCACCACTATTGGGAGACCACTTATATATGAGCCAAGTGTATGGCAGCAGCCAAAAAAGTTAATACAGTTCTTGGTTGTATAAACAGAGGCACAGAATCAAAATCACGTTAAGTATTAGTACCATTTTATAAAGCCTTAATAAGACCACATCTGGAATACGGCAACCAGTTTCTGTCACTGTTGGATACGGCCGGAATGAAGACTCAAGAGCCAGGGATCCGCAACTCAGGTTTATCAGGTAAGTACAACTATAGTTCAACAATGGTAACGGCTGGCGGGCAGCCCTTATATAGCAGTTGCCTGCCGTGCCATTATCCAATCAATTTGATTTGTATTTCCCATGCTAGTTGCGGTGGGCTAGTATGTGTCCGCGTCTGCTCAGACACAACAGTCACTACACTACAAAAAAGATGTCAAGACTTTGGAAAAAGTGCAAAGAAGAGCAAGTAAAATGATTAAGGGCCTGGAGACAAAAACCTATGAAGAAGAGTTGCAGGAACTGGATATGGCTAGTCAAGAGAAAAGAAGGAAGGGGTAACATGATAGTTGTCTTCCAATATTTGAGGGGCTGCCACAAAGAAAAGGGGGGTTCATCTATTCTCCAAAGCACCTAAAGGGAAGCAAGAAGCAACAGATGGAAACAAATCAAGGAGAAAAGCAATCTGGAATTAAGGAGAAACTTAAAAGTGAGAAAAATCAACTGATGGAATGGCTTCCCTTCAGAAATTGTGGGTGCTTCATCACTGGAGGTTTTTAAGAAGAGACTGGATAGCCACCTGTCTGAAATGCTTGAGCAGGGGGGATTGGACTAGAAGACCTCCAAGGTCTCTTCCAGCTCTATTCTGATTGATTGACCACATTTTGAATTCAACTACCACCCCATTTGCAGCATTGCAGCTGACTTCCCAATTCAGAGCATGTAAAGGGGAATCTTGCAGGACAGGAAGTAAGGCCAGGGGTGGGATTCAATCGGTTACTACCAGTTCGGTGATTACATTCATTTTGCGTAAAAGTATATCATGCGGAATTGTTATTAAACTAGAATGTGATAGTTATATAGTGATTATATTATAAATTTTGATTATGGATTAAAGGAGAATAAATTGAGGGATGTATAAGATAAAAGGTGGCACACTCTAATTGGTAATTAAAGGGGAAAATTTTTGGAATTAATAGATTTAGGTTGAAATTTACTAAATGAAACAAAAGTATGTAATAAAACTGCAAATATGACAGATAAAAATATAAAGGAATAATGAATTTATAATAAAAATAAGAATGTTAGACTATAAAATATGACTATATTTAAAGAAAAAGGAATTAAGATATAAATTGAAAATGGATTTAATAAGTGTAAAGAAAATAAGAATACTGAAGAAAATTTATTGTAAAATGGAAGTAATGATATGATATAGAATTGAATGTGAAAGATAAAAAGTCATGTTTGTATTGAAGTATAAAAACCTGGAACCACATTGTTCATGGAAAGAGATGTTTTTAAAATGTAAAAATAAAAAAAAATATTATAAAAAAGAAAACAAATGAAAGCCTGCCTGCATTTCCTTACACTGTATGAATATAAGATCAAATACATTACTGGGAGAGGGAGGCTTCCTGCTGCCACTTGTGTGAACTTAACCTTTATTTTTTTACCCTTAAAATTGAATCACTGAATAATCACAGATCTATAACATTGCTTAGCCTGAACTTGGCATTTCATTGCAATTTTCAATATTGTGTGATGTAGGTTTTTATATCTGGCGGAGCAGTGCTGCTCCCCAAAAACACTATTTCAAGTGTTTTTAAATTTGAGAATACTGAATTATCACTGTCTTGTACAGAGCTTATTTTCCTTTCCGCCTTCTGAACTCTAGCATTTTAACTCTCTTGGCTTCTTCAGAAGTTTTTCAATTGCAAACTTCCACTTAGAGGCTGAAGAAATAAAAATAAAAAAGTTTCGGCCTATGTTTCAATTCAAAATGAAGAAGCAGTAAGTGACAAAAGAGGCCTGATAATCAAAAGATTTGGAGACAAATTTAAGTGCTTTTTATTCACCTTTGTCTTTTATACACCACCACCTGGACAGCTTTTCTAATAAAGTAAGGCATTAACTACAAATATTTTGAAGTTAAAACTTGCAACGAAGTTGGGCTTATGTAGTTTGTTCTGCTTCAAAAGAACTTCATGTTGTACTGCAATAAAAGAATAGAGTTCATAGTAAAACAATACTTTGGAGTCCAAGCTACTGAACTGTGATTGTAAAATAAGGAATGTTTCTCTTTGCTTCAATAGGATAAGAATAATGCAGATTTCTGCAAGTCTTGGGCTGAACAATTCCTAAGAAAAATGGAAGCACTCATGTGAACATCGCATTAAATTCCCTGTCAGGACTTTTGTTATCATTAAACAGAAGTGTTAAGTATTTTTTTTCCTCTAGTTAAATATTTAAGATCCTCAGAATGTCAGCCAAGGGTTTGTCTTTCACCTAAAAACATCAATTGTTGTTGGATTTACTGGTACTTAAATTAGGATTGTGATTTAAAATAATTCATAATCTTTTATTCTATGAATTGCCAACTGCAGGGAATCCTCAAGTTGCCACTATTCATGAAGAGACCCATTTGAAGTTACAATGGCACTGAAAAAAGTGACTTAAAGCATTAGCTTTTAGACTTATACACTGCTTCACAGTGCTTTTACAGCCCTCTCTAAGCGGTTTACAGAGTCAGCCTATTGTCCCCAACAATCTGGGTCCTCATTTTACTGATCTCGGAAGGACAAGTGAACCTTGAGCCAGTCAGGATCGAACTGCAGTGGACAGAGTCAGCCTGCAATACTGCATTTTAATCACTACCCCACCACAACCTATGACCGTTTTTCACCATTTTATGACCATTGCAGCAGCCTCATGGTCACGTGATCAAAATTCGGACACTTGGGAACCGACTCATATTTATGAGGGTTGCAGTGTCCTGGGATCATTAAATCACCATTTGTGATCTTCTAGCTAGCAAAGTCAATGGGGAAGGCAGATTCACTTCATGTTCACATATTACTAACTTAACAATTGCAGTGATTCACTTAACAGCTGTAGCAAAGGTTGTAAAATGGGGCAAAATTCACTAACAACCGTTGCTTACCAACAGAAATTTGGCACTTAAATGTGATCCTAAGTCACTATATAGAAATAGTGGCAAGTAACTTGATGAGCTAGATTTCTAATCTAACAATTAATATACTTTCCCTACCCTTTTATTTCCTTGCTTTTATTGCGTGTGGAAATATGGCTGGGAATAATGAAAGTTTTTCTTCTAAGACAGAAAAATAAAGCAGACTTTGACTCATGGGAAACAATTACCTATTGTATTTTTTTCCTTGAAACGGTAACTTTGTAAGAAGTTTTGATAACTTGTAAAGGCAAACACTATTCAGTTCTCCCGTTTCAATTAATACAGCTTCAAGACCGCACCACTGTAGTGAGTGAGAGAATATGGATAAGTTAAGGCAGCCTTCAAATGAGCTGGATTATAGTCACTATCACCAGTAGATATATTTTTATTTTGGAAAATAATGAGAGGTAGAGTCTTAACAGGTTTGGCTGACACTAACACACATGCTGGCTGGGGAATTCTGGAAGCTGAAGTCCACAAGTCTTAAAGATGCCAAGGTTGGATACCCCTGCACTAAGGTTTAACAAAAAGGTTACTAAGTACAGGTTGTCCTTGTCTTGTGGCCATTTGTTCAGAGGCTATTCAAAGTTACAGCGGTGCTGAACTGACTTACGAACATTCATGGTGACGGCAGCATCTCTGCGGTCATGTGATCTAAATTCAGGCGCTTAGTAGCCTGTCCATGACTAAACCGCAAAGGGCCACTTTATCTGCTCCACTCATCTCTCTTTCTCCCACATTTATACATTTTGACCCACACACCCTGCACTTTCTGCCCTAACTGTTCTTTGCCATTTTTTTGTTCACACTGTTGACCAGCTATGCCAGTCAGGCCTTACTCAAAACAGCTGTTGGCTACACCGAGGTTTCTTTCCTCTAGCCTTGTATATGGTTTCCTTGTGAGACCTGGGGAAGATGGCCTCACATGCTCAGCAGCTGCCTCAGCAAGGACTAGGGTGGACATGCCTCATCAACAGCAGGAGCAAGGAAGTCGACAAGTTCCAGTACAGGTCAACTGGGGCAGTGGTTTGCAGACTGGTGAGGGCTACTGTGGCTGGGCTGGATTGTGGTATATGTGTCTTTGTGCGGTAGTGCTGAGCAGGGGCTGGACTTCACCCTGTGAAGGTCTTCGTGCCACACTGTGGCTCACTTCTTGCAGCTCCAGTCATGGCACGCAAAGAAGTCACTCTGGGCCACAGCATGGCAAGCAGTCATTCTGCAAAAGCAACAGGAAAAAGAGTTTCAAAGCATGCTTGAAAGCTAAGCCCAGTTAGTATTAGACCATAGTCTATTGCCGCATGAATAACTCTCTGAAGCTGGTCTAATGCTACCTTGGCTTAGTTTTCAAGCAAGGTTTGAAACCCTTTCTTTTTCCTACGGTTCTTGCAAACAGCTGACCTAGATACTTTCCACTCTTTTCTGCATTGGAGCAGATGGTTTAAAAATATTCCTTCTATTATTGTTGCCGTTTTGAGTGGAGAAGCAGAAAAGAGTCATTTAAATTACACAAATATATCGTGTCATAAAACGATGTGTGAAGAAAATTCAGAGAAGAAAATATAAAAGACAATGCAGTTTCTATGCCAGGGGACACCTGATGGTGTTCCACTGTTAAGGCATTCCTGTAAGTCGACAAGGAAAAGACAGCGTGATAAATCATAGGTGAGCAACACACAATCGCAGGGGGAAGAGGTAAGGTTTGACCTAATTTCAGGTAGTGCTCAGACTAATTTCACCAGGGCTCCAAGAGAAAGAAATTCAGACTCTAATAAGGAACATCCTTTTACTTTCAGCCTGCTGCACGAGGAAAGCAATTAGAAAGAAAGAAATGTGGGCACCAACTGGTAATGGATAGGTCTTTTCATTTATTTGTATCCAGCCTTTATTATTTTTATAAATAAGTGGCTAATGTATCCTTCCTCCTCCTATTTTCACCACAACAACAACCCTGTGAGGTAGGTTGGGCTGAGAGAGAGGGACTGGCCCAAGATCATCCAGCTAGCTTTCATGGCTAAGGCGGGACTTGAACTCATAGCCTCTTAGCTTTCTAGCCTGGTGCCTTAACCACTAAACCAAACTGTTTTTGGCTTGGTTGGTCTCAACCAATGTGTGCTTCATAGCTTATCTATCTATCATATCTCGGAATATTGGTTTCACTAGAAAAACGGCTGATGCTCTGTAAAATTAATTCTACAGAGAATTTCAACAACTTCAGTGAAATAAATTATGATACTTCTAGAAGCCTGGTCAATTTTAGCCTTGAAATGTTGATACAAGTAGTCTTATGACCATTAAGGACCAATTGAAATTCTAATAGACCTCACTGGGAGATTACTAGTAGTCTTCAAATTACAACAGTTCATTTAGTGACCGTTGGAAGTTACAACAGCCCTGAAAAAAGTGACTTGTAACTGTTTTTCACACTTACGACCGTTGCACCATCCCCCATGGTCCCATGAAATTCAGATGGTAAATTCTGACTCATATTTATGACAAGTTGCAATGTCCCTGGGGTCGTGTGATCCCCTTTTGTGACCTCTGGCAAGCAGTCAATGGGGAAGCCAACTTTGTCAGAAACTTAACAGTGATTCACTTAACAACTGTGGCAAGAAAAGTCATAAAATGGGTCAAAATTAATTTAACAAATTTCACACTTAGCAACAGAAAGTTTGGGGTTCAATTGTGGTCATAAGTTGAGGACTACCTGTACCTAGAATCCAGATTCAAAGTTCTAACAGTTGGTACTTCTATGGCCAAGTGACCGTATTTTGGGAGCTCAGCAACCAAATTTTAATCATGGTCATTTGTAGTGTCCCATGGTCACATAACCATGTTTACAGTGGTTTTTCCACATTTACTTTGGGTTTCTAACAAAACTGTGCCCATAGCAAACCACTGGTTCATTTTAATGACTACAGTCTCCTTAATGACCATGGATTTGCTTAACAATAGCCACAAAACAGGTCATAAAATCAGGTTGGTTATGTGATCGATATTTTATGAACATCAAAAGTTTCGACCAGGTTGGATAGGCTCCATTATGGTCATAACCCAAGGACTACCTGTCTTGTTTCAGTCAAGTCTAAATCAGAAAGGATCTAATCTGGGGATTTTCTGAACTACTCTGAGTTTAGATATAGGTAATCCTCTACCTACGACCACAATTGAGCCTCAAATTTCCATTGCTAATCAAGACAGTTGTTAGTTTTATGACCTTTCCTGCCACAGTTAAGTGAATCACAGCAGTTGTTAAGTTAGTAACGTGGCTTCCTGCTTGTCAGGCCACAAAAAATGATCACGTGACCCTTGGGCACTGCAATTGTCATAGGTATGAGCCAGCTGCCAAGGGTCCTTATTATCCTTTGACAATGAGGATACTGCAAAGGTTGTTAAGTGTGAAAACTGGTCAGAGGTTACTTTTTTTCCAGTGCCACTGTAACTTCGTACCACTAATGGAATTATCTATACTACCCTGAGCTTAGTGCCATTAAATCTACCAGGTTCCTCCAGAATGGAATCTCTTTGGGAATGGAAAGTCCGACTTCCTTTTCTGGAAGTCTACATTTGGAAGAAGCCGTACATAGAAATGACTGTTGTAGGACGGGGAGTTTGGTTTTTGCCAGGTTCTCAAAAGTAAGTTCATGCAGTGACAATCACAAGGCTGAAGAAGGCCGCATTCAGCCTAACAGCCTCCCAAGCCTGGGAAACACAAGACAACAGAACAAAATAACAAGGTCGGGACCATGGAGATCTTCTAGCTCAAGTAGGAGACCCGATGCCATGTCAGGCAAGTGGCTTTCCAGGCTGTTCTTAAAAGCCTCTGTTAATGGAGCATTCACAACTTCTGAAGGCAAGCCATTCCACTGGTTAACTGTTAATGAAACTGCTATTTCCAACCTTGGTCTCTAAGTAAGGATTAAGAGCCATAGTGGTGCAGTGGTTAGAGTGCAGTACTGCAGGCTACTTCTGCTAACTGACTGCACTTTGGCAGTTCAAATCTCACCGGGTTCAAGGTTGACTCAGCCTTCCATCTTTCCAAGGTTGGTAAAATGAGAACCTAGATTGTTGGGGGCAATATGCTGACTTTGTAAACCGCTTAGAGAGGGCTGTAAAGCACTGTGAAGCGGTATAGAAGTCTAAGTGCTATTGCTATTATCTATAGAACATTAACCACTAGGGACTCTTTTGGAAAGTTTTTCTCTATTCCTTAAGATTATAGTAATTACTAGGATTGATATATAATAAAAAGGTTTACAAGCAGTCAAACATATTTTAGCCTTGTTAGTCATAAAGTGGAATTTTATGTTGAGTCTCATGAATATTTAACTTTAGCTCTATTTTAAAAATAAGAGGCCAAATATTCTATTGGAAGCTGTGAGTAGAATCTGGAATATGTACTTTAAGGCAATTACTTTGTAATAACTATTTTAAAGACTTTTCTTGACTTTGAATGGAATGTTGTCATCCTAATTCACAACAGCCGCAAATATAATCAACTCAAGCATGTTTTAATGCCTCAGTATAGACTGGATGCTTTGGCTCAGCCTGAGAAACCTGAGAGGTTAATTTATTTGATGATGTCAGTGTTTTAAATTAAACACACAACCTTTTTGTATCAAACAGTAAGAGAATAAAGGAAATATTAAGCACATTGCTGGCTTATGAATAAAGAATGAAATATGAATGGTTGCAGATCTTAAAAAGGTTAAATCTACTTCTCCGGATTTAATGTTAAAATTGCTTCATCAAAGTATCTCAGTTAACTGGACGCCTCAAAGTATGTACAGGGGAAAAAAGCAGCACCTCAAGAAATCCTATGTTCTGCCTTACTTTCAGGGTGACTCTGAGCAAGTGTTTTATATCTAGACTGACATAAACCTTCCATTTTAATTAAAACTAAAACACAGGAACCAGATCTTATTTCCCTCTGTGTAATATTGGTATTTCCGCCAATTCCCTTAGCAAAATAATCCTTTCCACCTCTTAACATCCAATTTTTATATGTAGGCCTAATATGATTCCATCTGCTCTTGGTTTCTTTTCCCTGTCAGCTCCCAGATTACGTAATATATTTCCAAGGCTAACAAAAGGAGACAAGCAGCAATAGAAAAGGCTATTGAATTTGATACACCTCTGTTCCTCATTAAGAAATATTGAGGCAAAGAGTCTTACTTTCCTTGAGAAAAAAAGAAAAGTTAATTGAAGTACCGGTAATTGGAATAGACAGCATCACCACCAGATGAGATTTGTAACTGGCTGACCAACTGCACTTAGAGTGTAATCCTCAATGGAACTACAACTACATGGAGGGGAGCATGTAGTAGTTTACTCCAAAGTTTTGTCCTGGACCAAGAACTCTTCAAATTCTTCATAAATGGTCTAAGTAAAAGGATAGAAGAGGAACTCATCAAATTAGCAGATGACACCAAACTGGGGCAGATTGCTAACACTCTGGAAGATAAGACTCAAGATTCAAAAGGATCTTGACAGACTTGAGCCTTGGGCCCAATCCAGGATGCAGCTGAGTGGTTAGAAAATCTTATACTTAGGTAGGAAAAAACAAAGACAAAGTACAGAATAGGCAGTACCAGACTCAACTGTAGTAACTGTAAAAGGGATCTCGATGTCCTAGTGGATCACCACTTAACTATCAGCCAGCAGTGTGCTGCAGCTGCCAAAAAGGCTAATGCAGTCCTGCATTACATTAACAGAGGGATAGAATCAAGATCACAAGAAGTGATAATACTACTTTGTCACACTAATGGGGCAACACTCAGAATACTGGGTCCATTCTGGTCAGCACCATTTTTTTAAAAATGCTGAGATCCTAGAAAGTGTGCAGAGAAGAGCAACAAGGGATGATAAAAGGCCTGGAGGCTAAATCATATGAACAATTTAGGGAGCGTATCTAGCCTATCAAAGAGGAGGATTAGAGGTGACATGATAGCTGTCTTCCCTTACTTGTGAGGCTTCACAGAGAAGAAGGGATCAGCTTATTCTCCAAAGCAACAGAAGGCAAGACACAAAGGGGATGGAAGTTTGTTAAAGAGAGATCTAACCTAGAACTAAGGATAAATTTCCTGATAAGTGAGAACAATTAATCAATGGAACAGCTTGCCTCCTGAAATTGTGGGTGCTCCATCACTGGAGGTTTTCAAGAATAGATAGGATAATATTTGATGGGAGGGTTTAAGCTCTCCTGCCTTGTTGGATTAGTTGATTTCTGTTCCTACCTTCTGATTCTATGTCCTATGCCCTTTGCTTACTCCAGAAAAATATTTGACTCAGGGATGAGAATCCATGATGTCAACAATCATTAAATTTGAGGTGTGAGAAACATTTCTAAGTAAAAGATGAAAGCGGACGTCAAGGTCCTGTTATCTCTACACCACTGTGGTACAGAAAACCAAAGATGGATCAGTTCTTTTATCTCATGCCCAATATTCCTAATAGGTCCATAGAAACTTTTCATATTTGGGTCTGTGCCCTGTACTTTCCAAATCTTGGACTTCAAAGAGACAGGAAAAAGAGGAAGAAGAATATATACTAATTTAATATATTCACGGAAGAGATAGGTCATGAATGCTCATGAATTAAGCAAAACCATTGCCCTGAACTGAATGCCCCCTGTCGCATTATAAGCCCATGCAAATAGGAAAACTGAGAGATTCTAAATTTGCTAAGTGCTAACAATTATGCACATTTTGTCCGATCCTTCTCCACCTTAGTTCTTAAATACTCTGGGTACACAATGTCCCTTATTACTTACTAGCAAGTGTGTCATTGTGGAGTCTCTTCACAGCAACTATTGTGGGGGGGGATCTCAATAAATAAAGTCGGTATCTACTTGCCACATGGTTTGGCTTCTTTTCTGTGGTTATTGTTAAACAGAGCAGGCTGAATTCTCTTCTTCAGCAGAAATGTTTGGATTCTATGGTGCATCCGCTGTTGAACTCTCTCTTTTCCGAAAGAAAGCTTTGTTAACTAGACCTCTCTCAGGGTGGGAAAGGAATGTAATGCATGTACAGACTCTGTAGTATTTCCTGTTTCACTCCTGTTCCAAACCAATGTACTGTTTGGGGGGGGGGGGGCGGGGAGGGGATTCAGAGAGTGCAACCCAATCCTTCATCTATGAAAGCATCAAGCTCAAGATTTTAATCATGAATATAGGCTGAGAAATGATCTACCTATGGAACAGCCAGCTGTAAATTAATACCGGAACATATCCAGCTTTTTTTTCAAGCAAACTGGGTAAACATTTAATGGCCTAGGAATGTTAACGTACAGTTATATGACCAAGCTAGAAAAAGATTAACAATTTGTTTTCATCTCTTAGCATAAGCAGAAGAAGATCAGCCTATTTTCTGAATCCTCCTTCAAAGAAAGAGTTGACATTGTACATGGAATCCTGAGAACCTTGGAGTAGACAGAATAAAGTCACTTGTCACATCAACCTCTCCCTGTTCCTTCTGATCTCCCTATACACAAATCAGATGAGAGGGGACTGAATCTTAAATGCCACTAGCCTCTCCTATTGCTTAATTCAAAAAGATCTTTTTTTTGGCAACCTAGAGGCAAAGTAGACAAAATATTAATATCAGAACAAGAGAAGTTTTCAGGGAAGACAAGGTTGAAATGGAGGGTTTACCTAGAGTATATTTATCTGAGGAACATGTAGTCTTTAACTTATAACCAGAGTGAATGTCTGCAAATTACAAATCTGTCTGTTTGTCTATCTGTCCATCTATCTCTCTGAATGAATGAATCTAAATGAGGACCCAGATTGTTGGGGCAATTGCTGACTCTGTAAAACATTTAGAGAGGGCTGTAAAGCATTGTGAAGTCATATATAAGTCTAAGTGTTCTCTCTCTCCCTCTCCTATCTATAATCTTCTATATCCATCCATCTCTTAACTTTTTCATTCTAAATAGAATTGTGAATTCCAATAGAATAGCTTCATTTATTTAGTTCTTAAAAAGTAAGCCAAGAATTCAAAACCTTATTGGTCCTATCAAGCTAATAAAAGTGAGAACTTAACTGTACATGTTTCCTGGAGAATGTGAACATGGATTTTCAGAAATATTGACCTATCTACAATTGCAGCACAAGTTTCATATCCCAGCTAAATTACCTCCATCTGCCAGATTCAAAAGATAAAAAAGTAAATTATATAAAAAAGACTTGTCAGATATTAGAGTGACCAGTATTTTAGTCTTCAAATTTTCCCGTTATCTTCCGCCTAGACTATGCCAATGCTCTTTACATGGGGCTCCCCTTGAAGAGCACCCGAAGGTTCCAACTGGTGCAGAATGCGGCCGCACGGGTGGTTTTGGGGCCTTCTCAGAGCTCTCATGTTACGCCACTCTTGCATGAGCTTCATTGGCTCCCGGTGGTCTTTTGGGTGCATTTCAAGGTGTTAGTTACCATCTTTAAAGCGCTCCATGGCTTGGGACCTGGGTATTTACGGGACCGCCTACTGCCACCATCGATCTCCCGTCGTCCAGTGCGCTCCCATAGAGTGGGTCTCCTTGAGGTGCTGCCGGCTGGAAGGCTGGCGACCCCGAGGGTGCGGGCCTTCTTGTTGGGGGCACTCTCCCTCTGGAATGAATTACCCCCAGAGATGAGGATCATCCCTGACCTTTTGACCTTCTGGCGCGCGTTGAAAACTCATTTATTTTATCAAGCCGGTCTGACCTAGGGTTTTATAGGGTTTTAAATTTGGTTTTAATTGGTTTTAGTCCTTATTTTTAAACCCTTGTCTCGTTTTTATTATTCAGCCACGATATTTAGTCTTTTTAATTGTTTTTAATTATTGTGTTATTATTGCATTTTTTTAATGGCTGTACACCACCCCGAGTCCTGCAGGGAGAGTGGGGCGGTATATAAATCTTGTAAATAAAATAAATAAATATAATATAGGCAGACCTCAACTTACAACCATTTATTCAGTGAACAATCAAAATTGTAACAAAACTGAAAAAAGTGGCTTATGATCATTTTTCACATGACTGTTACAGCATCCCCAGTCACATGAGCAAAACTCAGGACCTTGGCAACTGGCATGTATTTATACCAGTTGCAGTGTCCTGGGATCATGTGATGCATTTGAAACCTTCCCAAGTTGGCTTCCAACAAGAGTCAGTAGGGGAAGCCAGATTTGCTTAATGACTGCATGATTCATTTAATTGCAATGATTTGCTTAATAACTGTGGCAAAGAAAGTCATAAAATGGGACAAAACTGCCTTGCTTAGCAACAGAAATTTGAGGGCTCAATTGTGGTCGCAAGTTGAGCACTGCCTGTAGTTAACCAAATACAGGCATTGCTCCAGCCGTCCACTATCTCATTAGGCGTGGTTCTATATGTCCATATGTGAAACAGCCTAGATTTGGACTTTCAAACGAGGCCCTCGTTAGTTTAGTTCAGCTAACAGCTGAGAAAATAGTTCTTTAGGAGAACATTTGGTTAAATATTATTCTAAACCAAATGGTGGCACATTCGTTTGGCAGGTTTCAAAGGTTTTGTTCTGTTTTAGAGACTGTTACACTGATTGCTTAAGCCTCTCAGAGCTTATAGGAACTGAACAGCACCAAAACAAAACAAAACAAGTGAGCAGACCGTACTGTACATATTAAGACGTTCATCTATTTCATGTTCTTTTATTACAGGTAAATCCTCAACAGAACTATGGTGCTGGAGCAGACTCCTGCGAGTCCCTTGGACTGCAAAGCGATCCAACTGGTCAGTCCGAGAGATGATCAACCCAAATGCTCTTTAGAAGGCCAGATCCTGAAGCTGAAACTCAAAAGACTTTGGCCACCTAATAAGAAGGAAGGACTCAATGGAGAAGACCCTAATGCTGGGAATGGCTGAGGGTAAAAGAAGAAGAAGGGGCATCAGAGAATGAGGGGGCTGGATGGAGTCACTGAAGGTGTGAGCTTTAATGAACTCCGGAGGATGGTAGAGGACAGGAAGGCCTGGAGGAATGTCGCCATGACTTCACAACTAACAACAACAAATCCTCAACTTATGATCACAATGGAGACTGAAATTTGTGTCAATAAGCGAGTTTTGCTCCCATTTTACAACTTTTGCTTGCCACAAGATATAAGCGAATCCCTGAAATTGTTCATAACAGGGTTGTTAAGTGAATCTGGCCTTCCCATTCACTCTGCTTGGTCAGGTGACAAAGGAGGATCACGTGACACTGCAACTGTCATAAATAGGAACCAATTGCCAAGTGTCCAAAATTTGGTCATATGACCATGGGGAGGCTGCAATGGTCATAAGTGTGAAAAACAGTCATAAGTTGCTATTTTCAGGGTTGTTATTAAGTTTGAATGGTCACTATACAAATTGTTGCAAGCCAAGGACTATCTATATTTTTGCACATGTGCAAGATTAAGGAGGTGTTTCTCCACATGCATAAAACGTATTATTTTTAAAGAGTAAGGTTAGGTTGAGCAGGGTTAGGGTGTCCACACAATGGGCTTTAATCCTTCGTGTTTGGATTTGTGAGGACTTTATTAGTCATAGTTGTGGTCAGAGGTTTCAAAGAAGAGACACAACCACAAATGCAGGCAGTCCTAGACTTACGAGCACAATTGAGCCCAAAATTTATGTTGCTAAACGAGATGTTTAAGTGAGCTTTGCCCCATCTTATACTTATCTTGCCACCGTTGTTGAGTGAATCCATGCAGTGATGAAGTTACTAACACAGTTGTTAAGTGAGACAGGTTTCCCCTTTACTTTTGCTTGTTAGAAGGTCACAAAAGAGGATCATATGATCCAGGGACATTGCAATTGCCACAAATATGAGTCAATTGCCAAGTACTGAATTTTGATCCCATGACCATGGGGATGCTGCAACAGTCGTTAAGGGTGAAAAATGGACATAAGTCACTTTTTTCAGGGCCGCTGTAACTTTAAACGGTGATTAAATGAAGTGTTTTAAGTTGAGGACTACCTGTACATGATCGCTGGATATAAATGTGATGGCCCTTTCCTGAAATTGTAAAAGAGCTATGTGCAGCGGAGAAGCTAGTGGCAAAGTCTATCATCAAAACTTTGCGAGTGGCAAAGTCTATCATCAGCTCATTGAGTTGTTCTCAATGAGACAATCTAGCACAAAAAAGCCACCTTAAATCATGTGGCTGGGCTGACCCAGGGAGATCCTGCAAGACCAAAGGAACAAATGCAATAATGTTACATAGAAAATGTTTGTGGGAGGAAGACATAGGAAGTTTTTAATGGAGAAATATGAGAATTCTGGGCTCTGGAACTTAATATCCAACATCATGGAATGAAATATTATTCATATTTTAGTTATTCATGGTTTCAGACAAATAATGATAGCCACCTGCACATACTTTATAACATGGTGTAGTTACTTCAATAACCGTACAACACTCCTTACTGCATCTAATCTAAATAATATGACAGATTTAATATATCCTTGACAGGAAAAAGAGCTTTAAATAATTTTTGAAAATACAGGGGCTCTTTTAATGCTATGGGAAACACACACAGTTCAATACATGTAGTTCTCAATGTATTACCATAATTGAGCCCAAAATATTTGTTACTAAGCGAGACTGTGGTTAAATGAGTTTTGCCCCATTTTACAACCATTCTTGACACAGTTGTTAAGTGAATCGCTGCAGTTATTAAGTTAATCACATGGGTTATTAAGTGAATCCGGCTTCCCCATTGACTTTGCCAATCAGAAGGTCGCAAAAGCGGATCACATGACCCTAGGACACTGCAATTGTCATAAATATGAGTCAGTGGCTAACAGCTTGAATTCTGAACACATGACTATGGGGATATGTCATAAGTCACTTTTTTAGTGCCATTTTAATTTTGAATGGTCACTAAACAAACTGTTGTAAATCAAGGACTACCTGTAGCATTCTCCAAATTGTACTAATAATTAATGCAAGGAAAAATCACCTTCCTGCCCTTAACAATCCTGAAATGTAATGTTTGATCCTGGAGCTCACACACAACTATTGTAGTTGGGAATCACAATTTTTGTGTCTATGCATGTAGGTAACTTTTAAAAAAAATCTAATTTGTTAAGTGGTGCAGATACTACAAAACATTTTTTTTTAAATGAAGTATGTTCCATTTTTATAACTGTTCTTTTAATCATACTTTCCATAAATCTACTCAAAACAAATGTAATGCCAACAGGGTTGAAACTACTTGTTGCTTTTTTTAATTGGCACTACAATGACGACTCTGTTGTTTTCCGGTAATGAGGCCAGTTTAAGGGACATTATATGTTTTGGGAGAAAACCAGCAGTTTGTATTTGAGTTTGTAAAACCTCTTGGAGAGATACCATCTGGATTTAGTGATCTGCTTGTTTTCAATAAATCAAAAAGTTCTAGAACTTCCCTCAATAGAAGATTAACAATAACAACAACAATCTCGGATAGCTATAATAATTAATGCCAGAATTTTAATAAAAGAAAAGGATTAAAAAAATAATAATGCAGGGAAACCTCAGCATGGTTTGGGAAGCAACTAGGCAAGTACTTCTGTAAATGTTAAAAGGCTGAGATCATACCATTAAAAAGTACAGATGATTTGTTTTCAGCCTGCTAATCAAGAGGAGAACAGAGTAATGCAGCTGCTGTTTGGACAGAAAAACAAATATATTAGTTAAAAATGATGCACTTTTTGCTGAATAACAGAGCTAAAACAGCTTTGTGTGCATTAAAGAAAAGCATAAGAAATAAAATATTTTGATGGCTACAAGATATTGAAGCAAAAAATAAAACAAACCAAAGGAAAAAAAAGTATAACAAATAGCCAGCATTTTACAGTTACAAGGTTTTGTTTCCGAGTGGGTCGGAATGCACATTTGGACATAAACTACAGAAAATAAATTTGAAAAGTCAAATGAAATGTATGCAAAGAAGACTTATGGGGGAGAAATCTGCATAAAAACACAAGAAATATTGCTTCATAAGAACTGAACACAAACATCTTTCAAAAAAGATAGGTAAAAGGAGGGATCAGTAATAAAATAAAAATAATGGGAGTATGGATGAGGAGGACTGGGAAACTGCAACAGAAATTGCAAAAGCCGATAGATTTATCATGAAAACTCGGCCTGAGACATTTTTTTTCCAATTTATGAAGAAAAGAAGAATAGAGCTGTTGCATGTTCCCGACTGGAAAAAGAAGAAAATAAAATAACAAGTACAGGGGGAAAGAGGCTTAAACTATAAATGAAATGTTATGAAAATATGTAGGGATCTTGTTCCCAAAATTTTCAGCAATCCAAGAACAGAAGTGAAATTATCATAATAATATGCTGGGTAATGGCTAAGACAGGAATGGGCAACAATGGCCCCTTTATAACCATGTGGACCTAACTCCCAGAATTCCTGAGAAAATACAGTTGGCTCGGGAGTTCTGGGAGTGGAAGTCCATAGGTTGTGAAGTTAGCCATGTGGGCTAACTGAAGAATGATATGGGCGGTGGTGGAAATATCTTAATTATTTGAACAGCAGCTTTGTTAAAGGAAGCAAGACCAATTGAAAACAGAAGAATGAGAGGGAGAAAAAATAGATAAAAATCCCAAGATATTCACAAGTAGTCAAATAAGAAACATGATGGCACAGTGGTTAGAATGCAGCATTGCGGGTGGTTCACTGCCCACTGCTACAGTTCGATCCAGACCGGCTCAAGGTTGACTCAGTCTTTCATCCTTCCAAGATTGGGTAAAAATGAGGACCTAGATTGTTGGGGCAATATGCTGATTGTGTAAACCGCTTGGAGAGGACTGTAAAGCAGTATATGCCCTATTGCTAAATATAAGTTGAGGCTGAATGAAAAAATCAAGAAGACTGAAAACAAATCACTGCAATACAAAGAATACAATGATAACTATAGTAACTATAGGTATAATGCAGCTGACCAAATAAGCAGGACAGAAGGAATACTGATGCTTTTGAATTTTAGTATTGCTGAAGACACCAAAGAATATTACAGAAAGCCAAGAAAACAAACAAATGGACCATTAAGCAAATCAACTCAGTTTTCACTCGAGGCAAGAATTAATTTGGTTTAAATTTTCATCGCTTGGACAGCTTCTGGAAAGGCTAGTTCTCTGCAAAAGTCTCTAATGCTGGGAAAAGTAGAAGGAAAGTAGAAAGTTGGAAAAAATGTAAATGGGGTTGTTAACACCAACTGGATGACACATAGTCACAATCAATCTATACCAATTTGCCATCTGAATGTACCACTTCAAGCGATAGGCAATGAATTAAGCTAATGCATTCATTACTTATCTTTTCCCTGAAGCCTCCTACCCTACATATGAAGTCTTTTCCAAAATCACCAATGTTCAACAATGATTCTGGGAGAACATCAATGATTGCAACAATAAAGAGAAGTAGATTGGATTAGCCCCAGTTCTGTTGATTTTTCATAACAATTTGGTCTGTCAACGGACACAAGGGTTGGTACATATAGCAAAGTCTGTGGGATTGGGTAATGTCATTTTTTTAAACCTTGGCTGCCAATCTGTATTTATTCTGATGTTGTTATGATATTATATTTTTTAAACTGTTGTGGTCTTGACATGGGCAGCCATATACACTGAAATAAATATATAAATAAATAAATAAGAAAGAGATACAACCATGAGCTAATATTTGACTGAACAGAATTACCAAATAATGTTTGACTACTTATTTTTCAAATCTGGGCTTATAAGAAGCTACTGTGTCAGGATACAACTTCTCTGCCTAATTCTCTGATTTCTTATTTCTCTATACAATGGATTTCTATTAAGTATATAAATATAGAAATCATTGTTAGGTCTTCATCTCAACCCAGGAAGAAACCTTTATCACTTGTTGAATGTATACATTAAAACAAGATAAAATTTGTTATGAATTATGAAAGGATATTTGTGATAATTTCAAAGATTTGTTTCTAGTACAATTGACTTCTACAGAATCAGGCACTTTCAAAATGTAGTGTAAAGCAATATGTAAAACAGATATTTAGACAGTCCTTTTCTATTTTCTAGAGACTGTTTACCCAACATGGGGCTCACTATCCGAACTGCAACTTCCAGAATTTTCCACTGGTATTTAACAAGTACCCGGATGGCACAGGCTACATAAAGCAACACACTGAAACACTGAAAGTATTTGTGAACATAACATAATTTCCACATAAATAATGTGGTAATTATGTATGCTTTATGATAATAATAACTATAAAAACACATTATAATGTACATCAACATTTTTCTGGAATGCTTTTCAAAGCAACAGATATAAGAAAAAGCAGCCATGCTACATTAAACTTAAGATCAACTTACAAAGTGAACAGTATTGAAACATTAGCCTCCTCAAACAACTCAAGCAGAATATAGTTGTGACAGCTATCACACACTGCTGCTTCCCAGCACCCCTACAGAGGTACTCATCTCAGGACAATTTTGAACTTTTTTTCTGCATATACAAATCCTTATAATTACCAAACTGTACCAAGGTGTGCTACAAGGCACACTAAATTTAGCAATAACAACAGCAATGTGTTTTGACCTCAACATAATGTTCCTTACACTTTGCCTATGAATAAAGCAGCCTGTTTATTTTTATTTTAACCTTTAAGATACATTTGCTTATTTTGTGAATTTTACACAGAATACCATATGCCATTGAACTGGCCAGCTGACCACCATAATCCATTTCATTTAGCTCATACACTTTAATGTTTGCTGAGATATTTTTAGTAGAACATAGCATGCAATCCCCTGGTTCCCCAAATTTCTTAGTTTGGGAATCTAGAAATAGTAATTTTCTATCACTTTTATACTTTAGATCCCAACCAAGATCCAACATATTACTACTCTAATCACTTTTCAGAAAGTGATCAGAAGATGGTTTTTCTAACTGTCCTTTGGAGATTACTATCTGTGCTTATCTTCTTATCTGATGGGTAGTCATCTTTCCTTAATTTTATTAACATTTTAAGAAAATTATATTGAAGTTTTATCATTTGATTTGTAATCTGTATACAGATTATATCAGCATATAAATGTCATAAATAAATACTGTATGAAAAAATGTATGTGGCACTTTGCAATATATTCTGAACATAAGGCTATGTTAAAACAAAAACACAAATGTCTGCACAGCTTCTACAAAATTATCTAAGTGACAGTATATGGATCGAAACTAACTGGCTACCATCCCCAACAAAATGATATAAGGATTTATGTGTTCACATTTATATAATTCATACAGGTAGAAGATGGAAGTGGAAGAATTTTTGCCAGCATTCTGCTAAAATGTCAGCCTATTTTAATCTCTAAAGCTCTGGAACTGGCTACAAGATATCCAGAGATACTGAAATTGCTTTCCAAGGTGCAAAATAAATATGTTTAGAAATTGTTTTTTCATGCAACAGATCTCACAAAACCATGTTTTTTATTTGAAATTGAAAATTAACAACACTTTCTGGTGAGATTTGGGGCAATTATTTTTTTATCCCTAGGACATCACATAAGACCATATGACTGCAGGAACAGTTCTTGAATGACAACTGACAAAGTGAAAACAGAGTGCAAACACAGAAATGTCAAAAGCTGCACTTTGATACAGAGATGCAAAACTCCAACATTTCAGCTTCTAAAAGTGTAAATGGCTGGTGGCATTTCCCCTTAAAAAGCAAAAATCCTTGAAAAAATCCTGGAAAAATAGCAATATCCTTAGTCATAATATCTGGAAATGCAAATTAAAGCAATGTCCACTCCGTCTGACTACCCGCCCTTCCCACACCAACTGGCAGGGCAAGCTATATAAACAGGGAGCAAACTTCACATTCACTAATACTGATGACATTATCAAGTCAGGTAATGATACATCTGCAAATAAACAACCAAGCTCAGAGAGCACCCAATGTCTCCACCAGAAAAATTCTTCATTAATATAAGCAGATGCATGTTCTAAAAAAGATTGTTTATTCAGTATCGGGAATGGAAAGCAGTGAAGCTTTTAGAAATGAAACGGCAATCAAATCTCAGGTAACTAACACCAAGAATACAAGAAACACAATAATAATAAAAAGCTAATTTTGTGTGGAGCAGAAAATGAACACAGAGAGGTAATTCTGGAGAATAGTTTCAATTGTGTATTTGATTTCCTCCCAAAGACAGAAAACAACACAATTCAGAATCATACAAAATGGTTCCAACTGAAGCCAAGGACTATAATCTTCTTGCCACTGTTCCAAATGTATCCAGTTCCTTTGATCCGTGTTACTTATTTTCTTCACTTAAAAAAAAAAAAAATTTCCTTTATATATCAAATAGAGGTTGTCAAGATTTATATGTAAAACTCCCACCCACATTCTCAGTCTCTTTTTACACTAATAAAAGCAAATTGCTTTTGGAAAAATAAGCTAAGAAACATGATTGTTAACTGAGCTCAGTCAAACCATAACTCTGCAGACACAAGACTAGCCTAATTATATCTCAGAAAATCTACTCAGCCATACCTGGTCAACAGTCAAGGGAATCTTGTGTGTCCAATTACTCTTTCCCTTCTGCTTCTTTTGCCATTCACACACATACAGTTTAATCTTGTTTATTGAAGATCTACCATAGTTAAGAGCAAGAAACATTTAAAAAAAAAACTCAATACAATAACTGCATCAGCATACGGTGTGGTGATCAAAGTACTGGTTTGGCATCTATAACATCCTCATTTAAATCCAACCTCAACCATGGAAGATCTTGAGAAAACTTTGTGATGAGATTCACGCCCAGGATTGTTGGAGTTGGGTAAAAATGACAGGTCTCTATCGCTCCTGTTAAAAAGGAGGTTTTTAAATGTAATAATATATATATTGGGTTATATCTAGAATAGTTCAAATAGGCCTCATCTGTTCTAAGAATTTTACTCTGGCTCCTTCATCTAGAACAAATACATTTGTGTGTGTTGTATGTATGTGTTCATACACCATTTATTATTTTTACACATAATTCAAGGCTGCAAACATATCCAACACATCTCCCTCCTTCTATTTTCCCCACACCAACCCTGTGAGTTATTGAGTTGAGAGACAGGAAATGGCCTAGCTGGCTTTCATGGCTAAGGTGGGACTTGAACCACTTTCTATCCTGATGCTTTAACCATTACACCAGATTGGCTCTCTTGTTCTTAGCTATAATGTGATTGGCTGATTTAAACAACCAATTCATATAGTCGTCATCATCATAATCATCATTCTAGCTGCTGTCTATCCACTGCAGGACGAAGGCCTCTTCCGCATGTTTCCAACCCATACGGTCCTGAGCTTTCTTTTGCCATACTCGCTGATGTTGCTATCCCTCTTGTTTTAGGTCTCTCTTGTGGACGGTTTTTATGCGGTGGGATCCATTCTAGGTCTGCCTTGGCCCATCTGCCCTCAGTCCTTCTTGCTAGGTGGCCAGCCCACTTCCATTTCAATTCTTTGACTCTCTTAATGGCAGCGTGCATTTCCGTTTGTTCTCTAATCCATGCACAGGTCTTTTTATCTGGTCTTGGGATGCCGAGCATGGATGTTTCTTTGCGCCACTCGTGGCTTTTGTCTTGGTTGTGAGGGGAATGTCCATAATTTTCACGGGCATATGTTAGAGCAGGTAGCACACACGGATCGAGAACTTTTCTCTTCAGGCATAGGGGGAGGTTGTTCCTAAAAGTACGCTTTGCTTGCATATAGTAGAATTTCACAAATATAGTAGAATTTCACAAACTTCTTCAAAAGAAGTTCTCTGCATAAGATTACGTGGGAAGTATTTCTTCTCAAATAACCAAAGTTAATGCATAACCCTACAAAATAGCGGGTCTATGTACAGTATGTAGTATATATTTCACATATCTATATTAAAACACTTGAATTATTTTAATCAGACCAAAAAGGAGGTCTAATTATCTTGAAGAATTACTAGTTCGATTTCACATTCATCTACTTTCCACTGTTCATGCAAAATCAAGAGAGAGAAAAAATCTCCCCTTTGCTGCCTTCTACTCCGGCTAAATAATATTTAGCAGGAAAATTTTAGTTTTGTTATTTAGCCATACGGTTGTTAATAGTTTCTTGATTCTGAATTGAGAACCTTCCTTGAACTTTTAACTTTGGTACATTATTACATGTTTTTGAGATTTGTTTTAAATAAAATTTTTCTTCTCCAATTTATAGCAATACCATTTCCTTAAATGGACCTAAAAATCAGGTCAGCTATTTCAGTTATTTCCATCAATTAGATTTTCCCGAATCTCATTTTTTTCTTTCTAAGAATTAACCCTCGATATTTCAGTAACTGCAATATTTTGCATTATGTTTATGCCTTGCTTGGACATAATCCCATCTTGGTTGATGAACTAATTTAAGTCTTCAGCATTTGAGATGAATTTAAGTGTTAAGCTTCATTATTAAAAATCTAATTTAGATCAAAGCATCCATAGCCATCTCTGTAAATATTTTAAGAAAAATATGTGGGATCAAAATAATTAATATTCACAATGCCTACTTAACAGGCATTGTCGACTGATAATAGGAAAAAATCTACATGTGGTAAACTAAGCCTCTTCTCCCATTATAACCAGTTTTTTAAAAGTCCACATTTTAGAAAGTTCTAATCAGCTGACAGCCATCAAAGTGAATGAGGATTTTAAAGTTTCTCACTAGCATTTCATGCTGGTACAAATGAAGCCTGCATATTTATTCATTCCACTTCCGGGTTTCCTTGTAGGTACTTAATAGATCTCCACAAACAAGCCATATAGTATATGTTCTCTGCATATCCCACTGCCAAATCATATGACACAAGTCCAGTGAATTTTTAAAAAAAAAAAAATTCCGAAAACCACTCATATCAAATCATACTTGCACTGAGGAAGCCAACTTTCTTGGACAATCCAGCATAAACAGATATAGATTTGAAATACTAACACCTATTGCTCAATGATACTACACCAAAGGAAAACATGCTAGTTACTAAAGATATACCTCTCTGAAATCAAATCGTGGCACATCAGATTACAATTAAACCATGCATGTGACTTGAAAACAACAGGAATAATATTTTTAAAACAGAGTCATATAAATATCTAAAATATATAATTTGTTTTCTCATTTTTAATGCCCTGGCAAGACTCAAACTTGGAATATCATATCTGGCTTTGGTCATCACAATATAAAAAAGATGTTGGAACTCTAGAAAGAGTGCCGAGAAGAATAGGGCTGATTAGGAGACTGGAGGATAAAACATGTGAAGAATGGTTGCAGGAACTAGGTATGTCTAGTTTAATAAAAAGAAGGACTAGGGGAGACATGATAGGAGTCTTCCAATATCTAAGGGTCTACCCCAAAGAAGAGGGGGTCAATCTATTCTCCAAAGCACCTGAAGGCAGGACAGGAAGCAATGGATGGAAACAAACTAAGGAGAGAACTCATCTAGAATTAAGGAGATATTTCAAGACAGTGAGAACAATTAATCAGTGGAATGACTTGCCTCCAGAAGTTGTAAATGCTCCAACATTGGAAGTTTTTAAGAAGAGACTGGACAGTTACTTGTCTGAAATGGTATAGGATGTCCTATTTGATCAGGGCCCTTTCCAATTTCATCATTACAACTAAAAGTTTCTGATAATTGTTGATCAATCCTGCATATCAACTTAGATGATTTATTTACATATATACATACATACATATTTATCCTACCTTTATTATCTTTACAAATAACAGGATGGCAAACATATCTATCACACCTTGCTCCTATTTTCCCCACAATAACAACAATTTTAGCTGTTTCTTACAGAACTGTTTTAACTGAGGGATGTTTCAATTATTTAATTGGATTCTTTTTATTTAGTTTTAGGGCAGATCACACTTTAAGTCATATTTATGAACATTCAAAAGGGTTTACGAACTTCTGAGCATCATTGTACCATCATTTCCTCAAGGAAAGATATGAAGATAAGTGTTAAATGAGCAGATTCTGTTAATAAGCATTCCTTCCATGGCTTTTAGGTAAAGAAAACAATTAAAGAGTCAGAATGAAAGATACAAAGAACTCTAGGTCACCTTCTGGTCGATCACGAAAAAAATGAAACCTTTGAAAATATAGCACCCATGATGTAAACGGCACGTAAAAGAATCTGATGGTATCTGGAAAAACAGAACAACATAGCCTAAAGTTGTGTAGAGATTTTTCAATCTATTGAAAGAGCCTTTTTTCCCCCTTTCCAGAGTGCTGCTTTGCAGGTATTTATTCACAACTCATTTTGTTCTGCAGCCTCACATTAATGAATACAAGATAGTATCCACTGTATTTATGGTCTATCATGGGCTATAGTCTGGTGTAATTGCACAAATGGAAACAATGTTGAAGGTTTTGTGTGCTTTTATTATTTGTGGAGATTGTGGAAGAATATTCTGCAGCTACAATTCTGGGATAAATCATACATACCATTGAAACTTTGGAGGGGGCGGAAAGGAAGCTGTTATATTCATGTCAGCGTGCCAATCTAGTGCAGGTTAAAATTTAGCCTTCCCTCCACAAGTATCAAACCAGCCTTTCACCATGATCAACGTGGAGAAACTTCAGTACAAGGCCATGGCGAATTTTCTGCTTACGAACGCTTTCTCCCTGCTCCAAGTCAAAATCCCTCTCCAAATGTTGCAGAGCTAGTTCTACAACTTGGAAGACTTTCTCACAAGTATGGGTTACAATACCAATAAACTGGAAAAGGCATTAATTCAGTTGCATGTGGAAATCATGTTTGATTAAAATGTCAACGTTCTATTAAGGACAAAACAGTGTCACATACCAGATATCTAAGCAAGACTTTTGCAATGCCAGGAAGAAAAAAAAATCTAATGCAGATTGGGTAGGATCAGACTTGTCTCTTCAGAGGTCCTGTGTGTATGTGTGTGCAGGTAGATAGACATTTAATATCTGTATTAAACATCTATAGCCATACTGCCCTGAAAAGGTCTGATTTCTTCTATTCTAGGAAGCTAAACAGCAGGCTAAGCACTTGGATGGGAGACCACCTGGGAAGACTGTATGCTATAGAATAGGTTGAGAGAGCTCTGGTTAAAGGCACCAGGCTAGAAACAGGGAGATTATGACTTCTAGTCCTGCCTTTTTGGGCACAGAGTCAGCTAAGTGATCACGGACCAGTCACTTTCCCTCAGTCCTAGGAAGGAGGCAACAGCAAACCATTTCCAAAAATCCTTGCCAAGAAAACTGCAAAGATTTGCCTCTGAGAATCAAGACATGAATGAATGAATGATGGAAGAAAAAAAATTAACCAAACAGGGAAAAGCTCTGGAATGCAATATTCCAAAGCCTTGCTCTCAAGATAGTTATGAATAATATTATGAATGTAATAAATAAAGTATCTTGTGGCAACACGCCAAACCTTCACAATGTTCAAATATTTTCAGCAAATGGAAAACTGATCAGGTAGAATGCATACACCTTATGGTTCACAAACCATAATCAGGATTTTCATCATGGGACAGCACTCCCTCAGTGTTACCACTGAATTAAAAGTCTATGTTATTATAGATAACAACCACAATTTTAAGCCTATCCCTTCATCACCAATCTAAATATTAAATAATTATAACACTTCCAAAATTACTTTACATACCAAGTATATTCACTGATGCTATGATTACTGTTGATATTACCTAAAAATTTAAATCCTTGGAAACCCTACTATTCTATACAACAAAAGCAAGCATGCATACAGTTTCTGTGTTATTGCACAACCGTAAGATCACATATAAATGTATACAAAGCACAGTGATTTATTACTATTCCCACGATAATCAGAAGCCTTGGGCATTAATTAAATAGAATTGTCTGTTCCCATCATCTTTCTGGAGAAGACCTACTTCTGAAGAAACTATCAGATTTGGCTATTATTCCATTAGACTGAGATTAAAACTCACTGTTTTCACGTAATACCCTGTCTACATGCCCATAGTGGTACCTCAACTCATCAAGAAACTCATCAAATTTGGTATTCAACACATTTTGACAGGAAATTTTGTCCCAGTACTCATTGTATGTTTGGCACTCAATGCACAAGCTAGAACTTGTTGATTGCCTAGTGACTCATTACATAACACATAAAATTTATTTGGTACTCATCATTTTTGATACTCATAGTGCCACCCAGAACCAATTAATGATGTGTATCAGGGTAGCACTGTATTTATACAAAGATCACCTTCAGAACACAGAGTTTGCAAAGAAAGGGACATTGAGATTTTTCAGATTGCCTGAGTAATTTGAACTTTGCTGCTGGACATAACATTTCTCATTTTGAAGCTGAGCATGATGTTTTGAGATCCTGAACTTGTGCTAAATTGAACTAAAATATCTGAATCTGACAAAGAAAGCCAATTTGCTCTGGTAGAGAATTGTTTGCCCATGTGCCTACATTCAACCATGTGCCCAAAACTCAACATGTGATTGGCTCCAATTAAAAAAATTTTCACATTAGACATACTTAGAATGATTTAGATTTATTTTTTTTTGAAAATGTATAATTATTGTGTTTGGGTTAAAATCTCTTTGGGACTGAGGGAATTATATTTAATTATTGAGCCACTTTTATTAGAAACATTATCGGATGCACATGCTTCCTTTTGTACTTAATAATTTAATAAATAGTTTAATGATTACTATAGTGATAGCATTTCTGTAGGTAAATAACATGCACAAGATACACCTGAAATTTCAGCGTGGTTGAACATGTACAAAGAAAGACTATCAGTATGATTAAGCTGTGTTTGATCAGACTTTAAACTCACCTAGTCTATTCATTGTGGTCGCTTAAATCAATTCCGTTCAGTTATATTCCTATGGGACAATTTTGCCATTACACAAAGAAACAACTCCTTCTACTAGGGATGAGAACCACACAGATATCTAAAACAATGCTGTGCCAACAGCATTTTAGGTATTATTTTCTCAAAAAGAAACAGAAATACTAATTCAGAATTCAAGCTGCAGAGAACAGAACATTTGCCAACATTAAGCAAGAATGCAGACAATTAGATAAGTATCAGATACAGCAAAAGTAGCCACAATTCATCAAGAAACTTGGAAATTATTACTGGAAATAATAATGAACAAAGACTAATAGTTTAAAGACCTGTTGTAGTCATTTCATGCAATTTAATAAACTGTTCTTATGAGGTAAAGGTTCAAGTGAAATACACACTGCTCAATACTGTAAATTGAAAAGTTTTTTTTTTAAGTATTTATTATTTATTTATATCTCATGCGTGTTTACTTCTCTTCTTCCAGGTTTTCATCATACACTAAATAAATAAATATTTTTGTAAATAACTCAAGATAGCAAGTGTACCCAATCCTTTTTCCTTCTCCTTATTTTCCCCACAACCACCCTGTGAGATGATTTGGTCTGAGGAGTGGCTGACCCAAAGCCACGAAGCCAGCATTTGTGCCTAAGACAGAACTAGAATTCACCGTCTCCTGATGATTGGCCCAAAGTCCCCCAGTTGGCTTTCATGTCTAAGGTGGAACTAGAACACACCATCTCCTGGTTTTTAGCCTTAATCACTAAACCAAACTAGCTGTACCTCTGAGTCAAGCTCAACTCTTGGTAACTATATAAATATATTCATGTATGCTTAACAATATGGTAAGGACTTTCCATTGCCTTTTTCTTGGGTTTAAAAACTGTTTCTATCTACCCTATAACTCTAGAATTTCCTATTAGTCTCCTACCCAAGTAGAGGTAGACCTCATCTTACAAGTTTGTTTAGTGACCGTTCCACTGACTCCTACTTATGACGGTTGCAGTGTCATGGGGTCATGTGATCCCCTTTTGCAATCATTTGACAAGCAAAGTCAATGGGGAAGCCAGATTCACTTAACTATGTTACTAGCCGAACAATTGCAGTGATTCACTTAAATGTGGCAAGAAAGGTCGTAAAATGAGGCAAAACTCACTTAAATATTTCACTTAATAGCAGAAATTTTAAGCCCAACTGTGATGGTAAGTGGAGGACTACCTATACCTTTTCTTATTTACGCCAAATCTGTACTACAGGTAGTCCTCGACTTACCATCACAATTGGGCTCAAAATTTCCATTGCTAAGCAAGACAATTAACTGAATTTTGCCTCATTTTGCAATCTTGCTTGCCACAGTTGTTAAGAGAATGACTGCAGTTGTTAAGTTAGTAACACAGTTGTTAAGTGAATCTGCCTCCCCACTGACTTGTCAGAGGGTCACAAAAGGGGATCACGTGACACCCCTACCCCACCCCAGACGCTATAGCCATAATAAATATGAGCCAGTTGCCAAGCATGTGAATTCTGATCAGCTGACCACAGGGGTGTTGCAATGGTCCTTAGGTTTGGAAAATAGGCATAAGTTACTTTTTTCAGTGCTGCTGTAACGTCCAATGGTCACTAAAAGAACGGTTGTTAAGGCGAGGACTATTGTATAGCATCCAAACAATTTTTGCTCCCGATAACAATCTCTACTTCTTCACCTTAACAGGAGTGTTTTTCCCTATAAAGGCTCACAGTGGCTTTTGCCCTCTATAAAGGGCATGGTACAGTTCATCGCTACCCATAAAAACGTTAAGGGGGAAAAAAACAACAGGAAAGAAGAAAAATCTGTGCTCATTTTCTAAAATAAAAAGTGTAGGTAACTGGGAAAAGCAAATTAAGTCTTACAATATGCCTTGTAAATCATTATTTCTATATGCTGGTATGTGATGAAATTATTGCGTTTGTTAAATGGAGAAATTATGAGAGAGGGAGGGGGAGGGGGAGGGGGAAGGAAGGACGAAGGGAGGGGGAGAGGGAGACAGACAGACACACAGACAGATGTGTTTAGTGGAAAATACCCAACTGCAAACTTAAAATAAGAGATCTGAATTCGTTCTTTTCAAGAGAATAGTTAGCATTTTGTTTAGAGATTATGTTCTGACCGACCACCTGGGACTGTCCACCAATATTGTTTTTGCTTCATTCCAAGAAAAATCTTAAAACACAGATATCTAGATCAAGAAAATAAGATGTTAATCCTTCAGATTTGGCTCTTGAAATTTAAGTTTTTTTCTGCCTGGATGTACAGGAGGCTAAGCCTTGCTGCAGGCAGCAAAGAACCTTCCTTTCAAGCTATGTTGGCATTACCCTTCGTTCTTCTCCAACACAAAATAAAATTACAGTGTGTGGCCTATAGTCATTTAACTACACTTTAGCACAGGGAAAACGCTATCAGTCTTCTTCCTAGGAAATTGAAAGGAAAACAGATAATATGGTTGGGAGATTTAGAGGCATCTCCTGCAGGGCTTATATTATATTCTGCTGCTGTGTATACAATAATCTGAAACTATTTCTCAGTACCATTTAATCCATTTCACATTCTTTAAAAAGTGGCATAACTAGATTAAAAACATGATTGGAAAATGTAAAAGACTGGAAAAACCTACGCTCTCTCTTTCCCCCTAAAACAAGCCAACATACCGTGGCAAATATGTAGAAATGAGGAAAGAGTATTTTTAAATTCATTAAACAGGTAACAACTATTCTGGAGTACAGGTAGCCCTTAATTTATGATGGCAGTTGGGCCCGGAATTTCCATCACTAAGTGATGCAATCATAATAAAGTGGAAATTCCTGCAGCCCTAACTGCCATTGTTAATCAAATCCCATCGTAGTTAGGTGAGGCAACTTCTTACCAGCTTACCATAACCAGTAGTCAGTGGAGGAGCCAACAGAAAACTGCAAAAGCCCCAGGGTGGCAGGTATATAAGTGGCTGCTGCTGGCTGGGGCAATGAGTAAAGAGATATGCAGGGGAGGCACCATAAGAGCGCAAGGGCACAGAACAGATTGGAAAGGGTGTGGGTGCACAGGAGTGCAACACAGATCGGGGAGGGACTGGGGGAGGGTAGCAGGTAGGGAAGACTTACCCCAGCAACTTGTGACCTTCCTTGCCAGTTTCCCCATCTATTTTCTGGAAAAGCCAGCAGGGAAGATTGCCAATGGAAATCACGTGATCATGTGACACTGCAACTGGTTATAAATGTGAATAGGTTGCCAAGGGCCCAGATCATGACCACATGAAGGGGAAGAGGTGGGGGTGCTGGGACAATCAAAACTCAGGACTGGTTGTAACCACCATTTGACAATGTTGTCCTAACTTTGAATGGTTGCTAAATGAATGGCTGTGGGTCAAAGGCTATCTGAACGTAAGTATTCTTAGCAAGAATTCTTCATCTTATAAGTTCGAAGCCACATCAAAATGATTCCATTACTGCTGGCTACCTTTTCTCCTTCGGTATCAGTCCTAGTGAATAGCACCTGCCATTGGCTGAGAAGTAGTAGTTAACATCACCACATAAAAGTACACTGTCCAAATTATAGCTTTAGAAATTAGCTCTTGCACAATAGAAGCAGGGAAAACAACCATCCGTTTCTCTAGGCACGTGTAGCTTTGGCTGGTTATTTCAGGATTTTAAAAAAAGGAAAGACTTCGCCAGATTTTACCTAACAAATTAAGATGCCTAAGGCAGAAGTTGAAAGCAAGGAAACAACACAATTTCCCCATCCTTTAATCTGTAAAGGAGAGAGGTCAGAGTGCCACCACTTGTTAGATGTCTGGGAACAACAATTCATGGTCTATTAAGCATCTTTTAACTTGCTTTCTTGCATTTCTGAGCATACTGGAGCACAAAAAGATTCTAAAACTTTATTCTACATGGTTTCAAAATCAGGCTGGTAAATAAGAAAAAAGAAACCATACATATGCAGAGTATAAATGTACTAGACTATTGATAGGAAAGATGAGAAGAATTTGAAGACCTCAATTGTATTGCTTCATAAGTTCCATCCACTGTAAATAAATTTCCATGTCACAGTTGCTATACAATAATTCAGTGCCACTGAATTAATTCTGTATTCAACTTACATTAACCTTATTGTATCATCTGAACTACATATGGATTATATAATATTAACATGCCAACCAGAAAACAGTTATGCTTAAAGTCCTAACACCCAATCATTCTTCAAAGCACTTAATTATAGCAACATGAATCTGGAAAGAAATTATGATTAAGCATGTTTAAAGTTCAGGATGAATTATAAATATTAATCTAAAACAACTGTTACTAGAAGAAAAAGGACTTTTCACTAACTTTACCATTAACCAGAATCACTACTTCTACTGAACGGAAACCACAAGCATTGTTCCAGTGAAGAATAAAAATGACTTCAACTTTCATTACTGTATTAAAAATCCATTATCCTTTAAATTATCCATTTAAAGTTAATAAAATCAAGTTAGAGAAAATTTTTACATAAATGTGGTCACAATTTTTTAAACATTTCAAAGCTTCCATGTATCTTTACAATTTTTATGTTCCTCTGCCCCCCCAAAAAGTCAATGCTACAGAAAATTTATTTACTTAGACAGCAACTCCGCTTACCTGCATGACAACTCCAGGCAGGTCGCAAAACAACACAAGGAACATCTATACCCCCGTCAACATCACAGAAGAGTATATTTGCAGCTGAGAATGAATTGTGGGGTCCCTGATGCAGCCACTTCAAGAAAACAACCAAGCTCAGAAAGCACAAGGATCCCACTATAATACAGGTCATTCCCGGCTTACAACCACAATTGGGGACAGAATTTCTGTTATTAAATAAGGCAGTTGTTAATTAAATTACACTTGACTTTATGACCTTTTTTGCCACTTATTAAGCGAACCACTGTAGATGTTAACTGAATCATGTGGTTGTTAAATGAATCCAGCTTCTCCCATTGACTATGCTTGTTGAAAGCCAGCCGGGGTGGCTACAAATGATGATCATATGAGCCAGGACAATCAAGTGTCATAAATATGTGCCAGCTGCCAAGCGCTCAAATTTAGATCATATGACCAATGGGATGCTGCAATGGTTGTTAAGTGTGAAAACAGATTGTTAAGTCACGCATGTTGTTGTAACTTTGAACAGTCACTAAATGAATGGTTGTTAAGTCGAGGACTACTTTTATCATAACTATTTCTCCTTATACTAACATTCAATTTGAAGGTTAGGAGCCAGGCAGATACCTGGGGCAACAGAAGAATACTTTGAAAAATATCATTAAATATCATAAAAAAATAAATATGTTTAATCAGCAGCATCAAAACACCTATATGCAATTTATTTGTACTTCCTTATTTGTGGAAAATTACCTTATTTAAACATTCCTTCCTCTCTTTTTTTTTTGTCTTTTTATGCTTGACTACTCCCAAAAAATCATACAATTACAGTATATCTTTATAGATCATCCCTTTTAAATAAAACACAGGTAACATCAACATAGGTGGCGGGTTTATACACTGCTAGGCAACATTTTTATACTTAACAAATTATAGTACATAGTTTGGAACCACTGAATTTCATTGCAAAATGAATATAAATATAGAGTAGCAAAGAACCAGAAAATGCATACAAAACTTTATTTTATTTCTTTGTAGATTGCAACCTCTTGTTTACTGAAGATAAGATTCCTGTGGTTGCCAAATAATATAGTTTGTGTGGGATTGTCTGGATTAATGAAAAAAAGAAAAATATTGTTTTAGCTGTATATTTTGATCTTGGCAATGCATCAATTCAGATAAAGGATGGAATCTATGTTGTTTCACTTTGTGGGCCATTGCTTCTCAACTGAAGACCAGTTGCCAAAGAAATATCTACAAAGTAATGCTTCCTCAGGGAGCACCAGGTCAGTGTGTCCAACTTGCTATGATGATCCATATAACTTTATCTATTTGAGTGCCCACCAAGTAAGCCAGGACCTCGCTTCCCAACCACTCATTCAAGTAACCATTTATAGTTGTGGCAGTGCTACAGGAGTAGCACTTCAATCAATTTTTGCAGTTCTGGCTGTCAGTGTTCCCACGGTCACCTGATATCTGGGTGCTTGCAACTGGCTCACACTTATGACAGATCCAGTGTCTCGCAGTTACATGATCACTATTTGCGACTTTCCCTGCCAGCTTCCCCAGAAGCAGTCATTGGGGAAAAAAAACAAAGTCCTCCTCACCTTCCTATGTTTGAGCCATGCCACCCATTCCCATGCCGTACCATAAACCACCCCCCACAAGGCCTTTCTGGGCTTATGTTGCACTATCTAATCTGTGGCCTTTCTGTACAGGTAGTCCTCGACTTACAACAGTTTGTTTAGAGACCATTCAAAATTCACCCATATGATCAAAATTCAGATGTTTGGCAACTGGTCTGTATTTATGATTGTTGCTATGCCTCATGTGATCCACTTTTGTGACCTTCTGATAAAATCAGATTTATGTAACGGGTTACTTTCTATTGCAATGATTCATGTAACAACTGAGGCAAGAAAGGTCATAAAATCAGGCACTAAGAACTTAACAAATGTCCTCACTTTGCAACAGAAATTTTGGGCTCAGTTGTGGTTGTAAGTCGAGAACTTCCTGTAATTATGTGTGGGGTGTGTAGGCCTTCCAAACCAACTCCCAGTCACCTTCAATTCATGGCCTCCCCTGGCTACCTCCTGCAGCATCCCCACACCCTTTTCAACACTTCCTGCTTAATGACCTGCATGTCGTAGGATTACAGTGATGCAGTCGTATGAGATCTTGTGCTTTCTGACTGAAATGCTTAACGACAGTGATCCTGATGCCAACTGCTGTCATATCCCGAGGACTACCTTTATCAGATGATGATCATGCTGTCTAGGGAGGACAAATCTTTTGTTCTAACATCCTTAGACAACATCTGGTTGGAGAAAGCTGGGCTAATGTCCTCAGTCAGATTTGGGGGAAACTACATTCAGACCTTTATTTACTGACAAAACTCGTAATTCTCCTGTTTTAGTAAGCCCCTTCACAGAGCCGTTATGAGCAAATATTCTATTATATTTGATACTCAACATTCAGTGAGTATACACAAATACAGGTAGATAGAACTTGACTTTGGACTACAATTGAGCCCAACATTTCTGTAGTTAAGTGAGACAATTGTTAAGTGAGTTTTGCCGTTTTATGACCTTTCTTGCCACAGTTAAGCAAATCTGCACTTGTTAAATGAATAACATGGTTGTTAAATGAATCTGGCTTTCCCATTGACTTTGCTAGGAGATTGCAAAAGGGGATCACAGGACACTGAAACCCTCATAAATAGGAGTCAGTTGCCAAGCATCTGAATTTGGATCACATGATCGTGGGGATGCTGTAACAGTTGTTAAGTGTGAAAAATGGTGGTAAGTCACTTTTTTTCAGTGATGTTGTAACTTCGAATGGTGGCTAAACAAACTGTTTAGGACTACCTGTATAACACAAGTTTAAAAAACAGCAAAGAGATAAGATCCCCAATGTTTATTCTGTAGCCTCATTTCTTGGGGACATGAACAGCCATCCCATTTTCTGGGATCAAGCCGAGGTAGATTTTCTGCTGTATGGAAAGAAGTAATAAAGCCTTTCCCTTTCCAAACTGCAACACAAGTGAGAATTCTGGAAGAATTTCCTATGCAGTTGGCATCTTGCCCACAAAACGAGATGGGCATTCCCAACTTTAATGTGCAGCAAGTGCATTTCACCAGAAGCAGCAGAATGGGCACTGGCAATTTAGTCTAACCTCCTAACCATTGCATCCTAGGTCAAGAGAAAGCCCTTCAACCTAAGGCATGCAGTGAAGGCGGCTGGCTCAAAATTTTATAGGAGAGAAGTTACAAGAGAAGATTATCATGGCAGTTCCAGAATAACAGCTAAATTTTATTATTTTTTTCTACTAAACCAGGCCAGAGGGAAAAAAACCCAATTTTTCATGGGCTGGCATTTTACTGTATCTAGAAAGAACAACCCAGCTCAAAACCTATTATACTCATGTGAAAATAAACTCTTGATAGCAAAATGGGATTTTATTAGAGGAAAAAAGAAGAATCTTGACAACCAAAATATGTTTGTTTACCAAAATATCTCAAATTCTGGGCTCTGTCCAAGGCAAGGGTTCTGTTCTTTTGAATTGAGATTGATCCCTTGTCATCTTATAGACATATAGTTTCCTTGGCGTATTATGGTTATATTATATATTATGTTATATATTATGGTTAGGCATCGCCTTTTTTGAATATATATATTTTTACTTCCCAATCTAGCATACAGCCTAGTGATATCCCATTGAAGAACTAAGCCCAAAGGTGCTTAGCTTCCAAATCCATCAACTTCAGCCACGTGATGACACTAGTGGTGGTCTCCAGTGATATTTATTTATATTTCATATTTATTATAATGCAAATACAATCATAGTTAATCAAACCAAAGGCCAATAACTGTTTTATAAGCTGTGGGCATATATGGAAAGAAACAGAATAAATTTTAAGCATAATAGCCCCCCCTCTCCATATACACACACACACACACAGCATGAAATCAAATTATACCCAGTATTCGGAGCTGAAATATGACCGCTTCTCTAATTCCTTAATAACTTTACAGTTAAATCCTCATCAACAGTTGAGTTTTTGTTTAGGTGGTTTTGGTGCCTTTTTAAAAATGTAAACCCAATAGTGAAAAATTCTAGATCCATGGCACTCACCCCAATTTATTAACCATGATTTAGAAATCAGAAGCAAACTTTCTAATTTTAATCATATTTTAACTAAAGCTGTCATTTTCTAATCACGTATCAATTAAAAGAGAATTGTAGTTAATAATCATATTTAGGAAAACTCTTAACTTTTTTTGTTGTTGTTGTTCAGGATCGGCATTTTTGAGAGAGGGGAGGTGAGAGGTGGCAGACAAACATTCAACTTGGCCTGCTCCATTTCAGCCATGGATTTAAAAAGGATGAAGAATATTATCAATCTGAATCACTGGTGTACAAAAGCTTTATCTGCAAAATGATAACTATTTTGTATTGGTATTTCCCAGAAAATATCCTAATATGAAAATATCCAATCATTTCTCAAGTTTGTGAACTTACCATTTTACCATTATTACACCTGGGATTATATATTAATGCACTAACTTCACCATATATGTTTTATGTGTGATTGTAATCAGTTTTCCACATTTAAGTACCATAAGTAAGATTTTTAAAATATCCGAATCTTCAAATATTCATTGCAAATGGAGAGATTGAGAGAAGGAACCACAACTATTTCAAAAAATTAAATTCTGATAAGCTATAATTTAAACCTGTAGCAAAAAAACCCTTTTCCATTATTTACACTAACAGTAGATATGATAATTAAAAGGAAAAGTCACAGAATTAAAGAATAGAGAAACCAGAAAAATAAAATGTAGAATTCCAATCCCCTGCAGGATGCTCCAGCCTTCACCAGAATATTACTGGCTATTAACCTGCACAATCCCAGCTCAAACAAGTACAGAACTGGAACAAACATACAGCATACAAAGCACAGCTCCAAAACTCAGTAAATGCTTTTCTTGTATATAAAAAAAACCATCTTTAGCCTCAGGATTATCATAATTTTTTTTCAGGTAACAGCACATATATATCAGATTTTTTCCCATCTCTTTATTTTTTTCCAAAGCCCCTATTCCCATCCTAACGTATCTACACAGCTAAATCAATTGCAATACATTTCATATTTTAAAGGTTTAGGTCAGTCCTTATTTCTAAAGTTTTGCTCCATCAACCCGAAATCTTAATTCAAGCCTTCCAACTGTTTAAGGGGGGGGGGGGGGGGGGGGGGGACATTAAAATAGCCTGTCCAGGTTTCCCACCAGAGGGAGGCTGTAAGGTACTTTCTATTTATTTTGGGATGAGATCTTAAAACAGCACGCGTAGGGACTGGTTCTGTTTTGCCCCTCTTTTTTGGATGTCAAATGTCCCCTCCGTTCTTCAATGACAGATTCGGCATGTACCCTATACAAAATGTCTCCATTCCCAATCCCCATTTTGAAGGGATCCTTAAAAACTGCCTCTCCCACCAAAACCCCACATATCCCACACGCAAGCCCCCACACACATACCATGGCAAGATTTCAAAAGTCATCCTAATAAGCTCAATGAAGGTCTGGTCTGCCCCGCCAGAGCCTAGGGTTTAAACCCTGGGCTGGCCAAGCAGAAGCAAAGCCAGCCAGCTATACAGAGTTGTACTTCAGCCTACAAAGAAGTTGAGACAAACACAGGCGGAAAAAGCATGTTATTATTTTTTTTTTCCAAGAGCTGTATTTAATTAATTCATCTGTTAGGGATGCAAGACATTATTCCCCCAATGGGATGGAGAGGCTCGTATCCCCTACCCCAACTAGGTCGCTTCACCATCTATTCCCCCCCCCCACACACACACACACCGCCAACTACACAAAATCCAACCCAACCCAACCAGGATGGCGGTGGCTTGATCACGGCTTAAGGTGACCCACCGAGAAACCAACTTCTCACCTTTATCCTGAGAGCAAGACAGGATTTCTTCTTCTTTGGGGTTAGTCACCTGGGTGATAATGGACGGGTTGTCCATGGAAACTGAGTGCGCTTTTCTCTCTCTCTTTCACCTGGCTATTTCCCTCCCAGAGGCAGCTTTGGTGGGCACTTTTTAATTAAGCTTTCCTTTTAGGAAGCCGGGAGGCGGATTTATAAATGGGGCGAGGGTGGGTGGAGGGGGGCGGGGGGAGGGAAAGGGAGAGAAAAAAAAAAAAACCACTCCTCCAAAACGAAGCCGAACCAAGCCACCCCCCCCAAAAAAGGGGGCGAGGGAGGGGTGGGGTGGGGTGGGGGTGGAGTAGTCGGCCGAGCACACACGCCCCCCTCCCCGGTCTCTCTTCGGGCCGGCCTTCCGCAGGCGGAGGGAGTCCCCCCCCCCCCCCCAAAAAAAAGAAAAAAGAAAAAAACCACTCTCCCCTGGGGGGGGAAGAGAGGGGGGGTTTCTAAAAGTGACCCCCCCCTCCCCGAGGCCAAAGGAGCGGCTAAAGGCGCAAAAACGCCCGCGTTGACACGGCAGGCCGGCGGAACATCTCCCCCCTGCCCCCTGCCCCCGGTTACGGCTGGCTTCGGACCTCGGCGGGGCTTGGGGAAAGGTGGGCGACCCCCGGGCAGCCCCCGTGCGCGCTCATGGCACCGTCAGGCGGCCTGGATGGCCGGGAGGAGGAGGAAGCGGCCCCCTCACGTGCCGCCCCCCCATTACCTCATCCCGCCCCCGCCGGCTGAGGAGCGCTCGAGGGCGGCCGCCTCCGCCGCTGCCCGCCGCCGTTGCGCCACAGCCGCCCTCAGCGCCCCGGATGCTCTGCCCGCTGTCCGCCCCGCGGCCCCGACCAGGAGGAAGGGAACGGCAAGGAGCCCGCCGCCACTGCCGCCTCTACCGCCGCCGCCTCAGGCATCACCAGGGAGGCGGGAAAGCCGCGCGGCGCCTGCTCACTCGGCCGCCTCACAGCAGCCTGCCGGCCCCGGCGGACCAGTAAACAACGGGGCGGGGCCTCTCCGCCGCGGCTTGTCAATCCAGCCAGAAGGCGGAGCTTCTCCGCCGCGTTCAGTCAATCCAGAGGGAGGGGGAGGAGGAGGCCACTCCGCCTGAACCCTGTCAAGCGAGCAGGGAGGGAGGGGGTGGGCGGGTCCTGTCCGCCTCGCCCTGTTTAGAGAGGGGGAGAGAGTTCGCGCGGCCTGTCTATCTCCCACTTATTCACCCCCTGTCAATCCACCCGAGCGAGGTAAGGCTTTTTTCGGCTCGGCCTGCCCATCCAATGGAAGAAGCGGAGGGAGGGAGGGGAGGGGGGATTTCTCCCGCCGTGGCTGTCAATGCCAGAAGAGAAGGGGCGGAGTTTCTTCAGGGAGGGCTCTCCGCAGAGGGGGCGGGGTCTCCCCGCCAATCCGGTGGAGGGGGGTGGGAGAAGGAACGGGCTGCCTGGCATTAGTGGGCGGGGCCCCGCTGACAGCGGTGGAGGCAGCAAAAGGGGCGATTTGCTTAACGACTAGGGCAAGGAAGGTCGTAACATGATGCAAAACTTGCTTAAGAAATGTCTCGCTTCACCACAGCAATTTTGGGATCCATTGTGGTTGTAAGTAGGGTTTGCTTATCTTAAAGAAAAGAAGACCGGGGAAAGACACAGCTAGTCCTCAACTTACAGCGGTTCATTTAGTGACTGAAGCTAAAACAGCGCTGAAAAAAAGCAACGGAGCTGTTTTTTGCATGACGTTCCCTTGGGATCAAGGTCGTGAAGTGGAGCAAAACTCACTTAACAACTGTCTTGCTTAGCAACAGAAATTATGGATTCGATTGTGGTCATAAGTCAAGGACTATCTGCAGCTCTATATAGGTTCCGAAAGGGGAGTCATAGGGACATGATCCGCATCCCCTCCATAACCACACAAACTTAGGACTAGAAGTACAGACAGTCCTCGACTTACAACCATTCATGCAGTGACCATTGGGAATTACAACAGCCCTGAAAGAAATGACTGATTATCGTTTTTCGCATGGCCATCGCAGCATCCCTGTAATCACGTAATCAAAATTCAGCCCCTTGGCAACTGACTCGTATTTATGACGGCTGCAGTGTCCTCGGAGTCACGTGATCCGCTTTTGCGATCTTCTGACAGACAAAGTCAACGGGGAAGCCAGATTCACTTAACAACCGTGTGACTAATATAACCAGTGCGGTGATTCACTTAACAACTGTGGCAAGAAAGGTCGTAAAGTGAGGCAAAACTTACTTAGCAACAGTTTTGCTCATCAACGGAAGTATCCCCTGGATCAGAGGTCTCCAACCTTAGCAACTTTAAGACTTGTGGACTTCAACTCCCAGAATTCCTATGCTGGCTGAGGAATTCTGGGAGATGAAGTCCACAAGTCTTAACGTTGCCAAGTTTGGGGACGCCTGCCCTGGATGGAAGCGGAAGTTGGATTTTAAACAAGCAGGCAATCAAGTATTATCACCTTTGAACTGTGGCATTAGGGAAGAGACCTAAAAATAGCATGAAAACAAACTGACGGGATCATTGAGTAAATAAATCTAGAGTTCTCATTCGAAGCACATGACCTGGGTCAAATTATCCTTGTTTGGACACATGACATGAACATCTAGCTCTCTGCAAAACACTGTAATGCTGGGAAAAATGAAAGCAAAGAGAAGAAGAGCTTCTGAACCAGCTTCTCAAAAAATCCACAACTGGTGGGGTAAAAAAATATTGGAAGGAATGAGAAAAAGAGGATGACCAGTGGGAAGGTGGATGGATTCAACTACAAAGATGAGTCATTGGAAGACCTGAAGGACAAAAGGCTGAGAGCAGTTTCTCCTGAAGAAGATCAACCCACGCGGTCATTAGAAGTCAACACTGACTTGATAATAATCAATTGTCCAGCTCCCTTGCAAAGTCCACAGTGATGAAAGATGTGGAAGGAAGTGTGGATGACCACCGTCAACGGAGATTGGGGGCAATGGGTGACATCATCATCATCTTCACCCAAGAAGAAGAAGATCAGTAGGATGCTTCATGAACTCAGTTACATACCCTGTTTCCCCTAAAATACGACCTACCCTGAAAGTAAGTCCTAGCTTGATTTTTACATGTGCACCCAATATAAGCCCTACTTAAAAAAATAAGCCCTAATTAAGATCCCATCCACTCCAGAGTGGACGGGTAAAAATTAAGCTAGGATAGGGATGGGGGGGGGGGTGGAACTGCCCTACTACTTACCTTTGGATAGTTGTAGCCAGGCCTCACACCTGCATGCCGGCCCATTTCTTCTCAGCTGGCAAGGCCTTTTCTGGAGGCCTCTGGAGCTGATAATAAAGCTCTGGATCGATCCAGAGCTCTATTATCGGCTGCAGAGGCCTTCAGGAAAGCCTTGCCAGCTGCAGAAGAAGTTCCTGAAGGCTTCTGACAACGAAAAGGAGGCCGGGGTGTCGCACGTGGATGATATCCCCCCAAAATAAGACCTGGTGCCTTTTTTGATGGCAAAAAATATAGGACAGGGTCTTATTTTCAGGGAAATATGGTAGTGATGTGGAAGCGTTGTTGCAAGACCTGAAGGGTTTCCAGGATGGACAGATTGTCATAGAGAAAAATCTATCTAATAGAATAACAAGAGTTGGAAGGGACCTTGGAGGTCTTCTAGTCCAACCCCCTGCTTAGGCAGGAAACCCTACACCACTTCAGACAAATCCTTGTCCAATCTCTTTTGAAATCATCCAGTGATGGAGCACCAACAGTACAATAACAGAATAACAACAGAGTAACAGAATATCAAACAGAAGTACAGAATAACAGATGAGTTGAAAGGGACCTTGGAGGTCTTCTAGTCCAACCCCATGCTCAAGCAGGAGAACCTATACCATTTCAGACAAATAGTAAGTACAAACAGTCTTTGACTTAGGATAAGTAAGGGGTACAAAGTTTTAATAAAGTAAGGGGTACAAAGTTTTAATTTATTTTAATTGGGGTTTTTTAGATTTTTATAGGGACAGCCTAGGATTTAATTCTTTTTTAACAATTTATATTTGTCTATATGTATTTTAGTTGGCTGTTCACCGCCCTGAGTCCTTCGGGAGAAGGGCGGTATATAAAACCTAAAATAAGTAAATAAAAATAAATAAATAAGTCACTTTTTTCAGCCCCTCTGTAACTTTGTTATGAGCCTCAGTGGCGCAGTGGTTAGAGTGCAGTACTGCAGCCTACTTCTGCTGACTATCGGCTGCCTGCAATTTGGCAGTTCGGATCCCACCAGGCTCAAAGTTGACTCAGCCTTCCAAAGTGAGTAAAATGAGGACCCAGATTGTTGGGGGCAAGAGGCTGATTCTGTAAACCTTCTTTCCTTCCTTCCCTCCCTCCCTCCCATCAATCCATCCATCCATCCATCCATCCCAGTTCAAGGTTGACTCAGCCTTCCCTCCTTTCGAGGTGGGTAAAATGAGCACCCAGATTGTTGGGGGCAATAGGCTGGTCCTGTAAACCACTTAGAGAGGGCTGTAAAGCATTGTGAAGTGGTATATAAGTCTAGCTGTAAAGCATTGTGAAGTGGTATATAAGTCTAAGTGCTATTGCTAAGTGCTATTGCTATTTGAATTGACACTAAATGAACTGTCATAAATCAAGGACTACCTGTAATTTCTCCAATTGGGGAATAAGTCAAATACTCTATGATCCTCCTGTATGAATGCAATTATTCCCTTTCTGGGAAAAATGTATAATTTTGGGAATAGAATAAAATAGAATAAAATAGAATAGAATTCTTTATTGATCAAGTGTGATTGGACACGCAAGGAATTTGTCCTGGTGTGAATGCTCTCAGTGTACATAGAATGGAATGGAATGGAATAGAATAGAATAGAATAGAATAGAATAGAATTCTTTTATTGATCAAGTGGGATTGGACACGCAAGGAATTTGTCTTAGTGCAAATGCTCTCAGTGTACATAGAATAATGAATAGAATAGAATAGAATAGAATAGAATAGAATAGAATAGAATAGAATAGAATTCTTTTATTGGTCAAGTGGGATTGGACACACAAGGAATTTGTCTTACTGCAAATGCTCTCAGTGTACATAGAATAGAATAGAATGGAATAGAATAGAATAGAA
The DNA here is from genome assembly GCA_023653725.1 of Bungarus multicinctus. Lineage (NCBI taxonomy): Eukaryota > Metazoa > Chordata > Lepidosauria > Squamata > Elapidae > Bungarus > Bungarus multicinctus. Next base: position 5,967,742 of record CM042840.1, on the reverse strand, counting down.
TTCTTTTATTGATCAAGTGGGATTGGACACGCAAGGAATTTGTCTTAGTGCAAATGCTCTCAGTGTACATTAGAATAGAATAGAATAGAATAGAATAGAATAGAATAGAATAGAATAGAATAGAATAACAGAGTTGGAAGGGACCTTGGAGGCCCTTCTAGTCCAACCCCCTGCTTAGGCAGGAAACCCTACACCATTTCAGACAAATAAAATAAAAGGTCTGGCTCGGAGAACTAAACTCAGACACTCAAGCGGCCACATTCAACTGGAGAATCTAGTCTGTAGACCAATTTGGGGCCTCAGGAATATTCTATCTTTAAAAACGGAGGGTTGATGGTGGTCAGAAGCAGGACGCTTTTCGTTTTTTTCCAAGACAGAGCCATATTCTGTTGCCTCTCTCCAAAAATAGATTAAAAGGAATATGTTTAGAAAACACAAAGCAAAAGGCAGTTTTGCCTCCTATTTGTTTGCAGTGGGTTTTATCCTCCAGTGAACCCACAACAGCAAGAAAAAGCTTCAAAACAGCTGGTTTTTTTTGGAACTTGCCCTTCCAAATCTTCCCCAATCCCGGTTTAACTGTTGGGAAGAAGCCGGTCTTGGCAGTGTGTTTCGGCTTGCTCCAGGGGAGGCTTGTCCCTGCACATCGGCTCTCTGACTCTCTTTGCACGGTTGTGTACAGAAAAACAGCCAGTTGAAAGGGTGTGGCAAGCAGAGGATGCTTTCATGCACCTGGTTGGGGGAGGGAGAAAAAATTGGTCCGGAACGCTTGGCCGCTTCTTCCACACTAACCATGTTAATGGAGGCCAAAATTTCTGGGGCTAAGTGAGATAATTGTTATGTGAATTTTGTCCTGTCCTACGAGCTTCTTTGCTCAAAATGGTAAAGGCCCTGCAAGTTGTTAAGTTAGTAGCATGGTTGGTAAGTGAATTTGTCCTCGCCATTGGTTCTTCCCCTTTAGAATAGAGTAGAATATAGAATAGAATAGAATAGAATATAGAATAGAATATAAATAGAATATAGAATAGAATAGAATAGAATATAGAATAGAATATAGAATAGAATATAAATAGAATAGAATATAGAATGGAATATAAATAGAATATAGAATAGAACACAGAATAGAATAGAATAAAACACAGAATATAAATAGAATAGAATATAAATAGAAAATAGAATAGAATAGAATAGAATAGAATTCTTTATTGGCCAAGTGTGATTGGACACACAAGGAATTTGTCTTCAGTGCAAATGCTCTCAGTATACATACAGAAAAAATAAAATACATTCATCAAGAACCATAAGATACAACACTTAGTGATAGTCATGGGATACTAAATAAGCAATCAAATCATACTAGGGAACAAATAAAACAATATAAATTGTAAAAATACAAGCAACACGATTATAGTCATAAATGGGAAGAGATAGTGATAGGAAGGATGAGAAGAACAATAGTAATACTGTCTTACTAAGTAATTTGACAGTCTTGTGGGAATTATTTGTTTAGCAGAGGGATGGCATTCAGGAGAAAAACTGTCCTTGTGTCTAGTTGTTCTGGTGTGCAGTGCTCTATTGAGGGAAGGAATTGAAACAGTTTATGTGAGGGGTCTGTAGATATTTTCACAGCCCTCTTTTTAACTCATGCAGTATACAGGTCCTCCATGGAAGGCAGATTGGTAGTAATTGCTTTTTTTCTGCAGTCCTAATTACTCTCTGGAATCTGTGTCTGTCTTGTTGGGTTGCAGAGCCAAACCAGACAGTTACAGAGGTTCAGTTTTCAGAAGGTCGCAAAAGTGGATCACATGACCTACGCCATCTTCGGTCTGATCTAAGTATGGTATATAAAATCATACATTGCAATGACTTACCTGTCAATGAATACTTCAGCTTCAACCATAACAACACAAGAGCACACAATAGATACAAACTCAAGGTTAACCGCACCAAACTTGATTGCAGGAAATACGACTTCAGCAACAGAGTGGTCAATGTCTGGAATACTCTACCTGACTCTGTGGTTTTTTCCCGAAACTCCAAAAACTTTAACCTTAGATTGTCTATTATTGACCTTACCCCTTTCCTAAGAGGTCTGTAGGGGGCGTGCCTAAGCGCACCAACGTGCCTACCATCCCTGTCCTATTGTTTCTTTTATTCTTCTTATATGTACCCATTTCATGTATTCATAACTATGTATATACTTAACCTATTATCTTGTAAGTGATAGACAAATCAAAATAAATAAATAAAATAAAATGACCCCGGGACAGTACAACCATCATGCAAACGAGTCTTTGGCCAAGCGTTGGAATTTTGATGAGGTGACCCTGGGGATGCTGCTGTGCTCATCAGTGTGAAAAAATGGTCATAATTCACTTTTTCCCCTCAGTGCTGTTGTAACTTGAAACAGCCACTCAATGAACCATTTGTGACGCTTAACAACTGTTCAAAAGTTACAAAAAATGATTCAGATTCAAAATTCCAATGGCCAGCCTATTCCCACTCCAACAAAGGAGAAATTTTCTTAACAGCGAGACCAATTAATCGGTGGGAGCAGCTGCCTCCAGAAATTGTGGGTGCACCAATCTTGGAGGCTTTTAAGAAGAACCTCTCTGGAATGGTAGAAGGCCTGTTGCTTTGAGGAGTGGCTGGACTAGAAGACCTTCAAGGTCCTTTCCAACTCTGTTATTCTATTATTTTTCATTCTCTTTTCTCCCTCCCTCTCGCCTCTCACGATGACCTATCAACATGTCAAATGGAGATATCAGTGTTTCTCAACCTAGGGAATTTCAAGGAACGTGGACTTCAACTCCCAGAATTCTTATTGAGGCTCGAGTCCACCTCATCTGAGCATCCTAATGAGAGGCAGATAAAGCAGTGCTGTGTGTTCTTCATGTCCCTGCCAAATAGGATGGAGGCTCTCCGCTAAAAGCAGATCCCGTTTTTTGATACTGTCCTCCCACAGGGCTCTTATCGGTTTTCTGAAAGTCCCTCTGTTTGCCAGAACTTAATTGGCTATTATAAAATGCCTTTCTCAGGGACGTTTTAATTAAGGAGGCTCTCCTTTTAGGAAGTGGAGGTGCAAGGCAGAATGCTGAATGCAGGGAGGAGATAATTGGCGTGGTGGGAAAAAGAGAAAAGGAGGAAGAAGGGATGAAGGAAGGTAATAGAGCAAAGACTAAGAAGGAATGGAATTCAGGATGAAAGCATTTATATGCAGCTGCAAATTCCTCTAGCCCGAAAAAGCAACAAGGGCATAAATCAATCCATTCAGTTGCGTTTGCTGCCCTTCTTAATTTGCTGGGTTTTATTATAATCACTATAGGAATTTTGCCAATTATATGGTTCAGTCTTTGTAGTCACAATCCTTCTAACAACTGTAATTCAAGGATTTGAGATATAGGGAACAAAGAAAGTCCTCCATCTACATCCGTGTTTCTCGCCCCAGCATCTTTTTTGGTTTCTTGAATAAGAGTTGAAAGGGAGCATGAAGGTCTTCTAGTCTAACCCCTTGTTCAAGCAAGAGACCCTATACCATTCTGGACAAACAGATGTTCAATTTCTTCTTGGAAATCTCCAGTAACAGAGCACCCACAGTTTCTGGAAGGAAGCTGTTTCACTAGTTAATTGTTCTCACTGTCAGGAAATTTCTCCTTAGTTCTAAGGTTGCTTCTCTCCTGGATTAGTTTCCACCCATTGCTTCTTATCCTGCCTTCAGATGCTTTGGAGAATAGCTTGACTCCCTCTTCTTTGGGGCAGCCCCTCAAATATTGGAAGGCTGCTATCATGTCTCCCCTAGGTCTCCTTTTCATTAAACTAGACATAACCAATTCTTGTATTCCCAATTTATTTCCAAACTCACAGTCATTTTAACAATTGTAATTGAAGCATTTTAGATCAAGAGAACAAAACAAATCCATCATCTATATTGTTTCTCAGTAACTTTAATATGGGTGGACATGCCGGCTGGGGAATTCTGGGAGTTGAAGTCCACCCATCTTATTAGGTTGAGAAACATTGATCTGTCTCCATAGGGCAGGGATCTTCAAACTTTACAACTTCACAATTTGTGGACTTCAACTCCCAGAATTCCTCCTCCAGTCATGTTAGTTCAGGAATTCTGGACGTTGAAGTCTACAAGTCTTAAATTTGCCAAGTTTGAAGACTCTTGCCATAGGGATTTGCCTGGATGTATATTGATTATTTGAAATATGTCCTTGGGTGATGTCCTTCAACACGAGGAAGAAGCTCATTAGAAGTTTTATTTTATTTATTTGTCAATTTGTCAATTGCTTACAAGATAATAGGCATAAGTAAAAACATAATTATGAATACATGGATATATATTAACAATAACAATAATAATAATAAAAGAAGCAATAGGACAGGGACGATTTCATTGTAGAATGGCCAAGCCACCATCCTTTGTCACAGACATTCTGTACTATTGGAAACAGGCGATGTTCTAACAAGAGATGTAACCCAAGGACTACCATCACAACCCAAGATTTACTTGTAGATTACCATGGTTGGAAAGAAATACATCAGGAGCTTTAATCAAGTTAAGGATTTGAATGTGTGCAACTTAGTGCAGAACATTGGTTATTTTCTACCCAGCTCTTGCTGCGAATGGACTGCTCAGCTAAAGGAATTGAGTCCTGTCTATAGGAATTTGGCATGGAGCAAAATTCTTCCTAACTTTTGAATCTCTGAACGATATTGTAGAGATAATACTGCTAGCCTTAACCTGAGAGGTTTTGCCTTCAGAGTGACATTTGAGTGAAGCAACCCAAAATAAATCCCACCTCCATTGATTTTGTTGCTTACTAGTCAACCCGTGAACTGTTGGGTCATTGTGTTGGAGATATTTCTTGTGTACGCAGAGCAACACAACGACCCTGTGTGGTCAAAGAAGCAAGGGGAGCTGGACAGATGTTGGAACTCCTGCTAGCTATCCCTCCGACTTTCCGTGTAGGAAGAAGATAGCAGGGAGGATGGAAGGGATGATTACATGTGGCGGCTGAGTGCAGCTGAGTGGCGGTATGGCAGCATTGAAGCAGCCACAATTTTTCCAAGTTCCAACCCCACAGGAGAAGAGTCGCAACGCCTGGATTTTAGACCTATTCTGTAAGTCAGCTCATTTGAGGTATATTGATCCAAAAAACTGTTGCCCTGTGATGCACTTCTTTGTCCAATCGGAGTTTACAAACAATTAAATAGTTACGAGAGTTTGAGCAGTCCTGCTTCGATGGTTTGTTTTTCAAACTTACATCCTGCCACCATCCTAAGTGGAGGGATGATGGACGGCATAAATATTTAATAAATAAAAATAAGCAAATAAATAAAACCTCTCTTTTTTGTTTCCTTCCTCATTTCCCAGCATCAGTCTTCTCTAGAGTGACGAGTCTTTGCATAATGTGTCATACAGGAAATCCTCAACCTACAACAATATGTTTAGCAGAATTACAACGGCATTGTAAAAATAGACTTGTGGTTAGCTCTTATACTTTTAGCTTTTATACATACACACAGCTCTTATACATACACAGCTCTTATACATACACACAGCTCTTATACATACACAGCTCTTATACATACACTGTGTGCCCCTAGTTTTATGATCAGAATTTGGGCACTTGGCAACTGGGATGTATTTATGATGGTTGCTGTGTCCTAAGGTCTTGTGACTGTCGTTTGCTACCTTCCCAGCTGACATCTGATAGGTGAAGTCAATAGAGAATGCCCCATTTGCTAGTTAAGAACCATGTGATTGGCTTAATAGCCGCAATGTTTTGCTTAACAATTGTGGCAAAAAAGGCTTATAAAATTGGGAGTGACTTCTTTAGCAACCACCTTGCTGAGTAATGGAAATTTATTTTTATTTAATTTTTGGATTTGTCAATCGCTTAAAAGATAATAGGTATAGGTATAAGCATGAGTAAGAATACAGGAAATAGGTACAAATAAATGAGGACAATAGGACAGGCACGGTAGGCACGATGGTGCACTTATGCACGCTCCCTACAGACCTCTTAGGAATGGGATGAGGTCAATAGTAGATAGTTTGAGGTTAAAGGAGTGGGGGTTTGAGGATGTAACAACACAGTCAGGTAGTGCATTCCAGGCATTGACCATTCTGTTGTTGAAGTCGTACTTTCTGCAATCAAGTTTGAAGCGGTTAACATTGACTTCGTATCCGTTGTGTGCTCTTGTGTTGCGGTTGAAGCTGAAGTAGTCATTGACTGGTAGGATATTGTAACAGATAATTTTGTGTACTACGCTTAAGTCCAACCATAGGCGGCATAGTTTAAGGTTGTCCACGCCCCAAATCTCAAGCTTGGTGATGTAGGGTATTCTGTTGCGAGCAGAGGAGTGTAGTACTCTTCTTGTGAAATACTTCTGGACTCGCTCAGTTGTATTAACGTCCGATATGCAGTGCGGATTCCAGACTGATGAGCTGTATTCGAGTATTGGTCCGGCAAAAGTTTTGTATGCTCTAGTTAGCAATTCGATATTTCCAGAGAAGTTCGCCTGATTAGATTTACAACTCTTAATGCCTTTTTGGCAATGCTGTTACAGTGAGCTCTGGCGCTTAGGTCATTAGATATGAAGTCCTTGACAAAATTCTGGTTCCAATCGTAGTTGTAATCTTCTTTGTGACCAGTCTCAATCCTGAATCCATTCTTGTTTAAATCAGAATTCATTTATACAGTTTATGGGGCTGCCCATCTTGTGGCAAACTTGCTCCTGGTAGAAACTGACCCGTTGTGTTTAGGAAAAGATGGAATTTTGTCCATGAAAATATATATATATTCCCCCCCCCGTCCTTGCTATGTGATAAAACTGCAGGGCCTGGTGAGTTCAAGATAGGGAAAGAATACAAGGAAGCTGAAAGAAAAAAATATCTGTAGTTCAGGGTTGATCTTGGGGGTCTTTGGTGCTCTATGAACTTGGTTGTTTGTTTGCAGATATTTCATTATTTGACTAGGTAGCATCATCGGTGCCAGCAGGGAGTGGGGGAGGTGGGGGTTTGCTTTCTGTTTATACACTAGAAAGGCTTGTGGCATGACTTCAAAGTTCAGCCCCACCAATCTGGATTCCCAGAACGAGAAAATACAGCATGCAAGCAGGGAATCAAAGCAACAGAGTTTAGATATAACTATGGGAATAAGTAGTTATAAGAAACTCTGGCTTAACTCGTGAACGTAAACTCATGATAATGCTGATTGGGATAGACACCTAACATCAAAAACGTCATCAAAAAAGCACAGCAAAGAATGTTCTTTCTGCGCCAACTCAGGAAGCTCAAACTGCCCAAGGAGCTGCTGATTCAGTTCTACAGAGGAATTATTGAGTCTATCGTCTGCACCTCTATAACTGTCTGGTTTGGTTCTCCAACCCAACAGGACAGACACAGACTTCAGAAGATAATTAGGACTGCAGAAAAAACAAGGTTACCCCACCTGCCTTCAATCGAGGACCTGTATCAAAAGAGGGCTGTGATAATATCTACAGACCCCTCACATCCCGGACATAAACTGTTTCAACTCCTTCCCTCAAAATGACGCTATAGAGCACTGCACACCAGAACAATTAGGCACAAGAACAGTTTTTTCCCGAAAGCCATCACTCTGTTAAACAAATAATTCCCTCAACACTGTTTAACTATCTACAACGTGTACACTACTATTACTGTTAATCTTCTCATCACTCCTTATCACCCATCCCCTCCCACTTGTGATTGTAACTTAGTTGCTTGTATCCTCTGTTTCCTAGTATGATTTGATGTTGATTGTACCCTATGACTATCATTAAGTGTTGTACGTTATGATTCTTGATTCTTAACTAATGTTCCTTTTCTTTATGTATACTGAGAGTATTTACACCAAAACAAATTCCTTGTGTGTCCAATCACACTTGGCATTCTATTATTCTAATACACTCTAATTCTAATAATGTATTTTAATACATTCTAATACACACTTAGTATTCTATTCTATTCTATTCTCGGATACATCAACTCCAAACTAGTATAAGTAGTCCTCAGTTTATGACCACAACAGGTTTGGCCAGGAAACCTGGGACGATACAAACTGCCCTAAGTTCAGACCAATTGGCAAATGCTCAAAATACAGTCATGTGACCACCCGAGGGGGGAGGGGCAGGCGTCAGATCTTCAAAACTGGGACATAAGTGGCTTTTGGAGGTTGGTCCTAACGCTGAATGGTTGCTAAGCCACTCGTCGTAAGTTGAGGAGTGCAGTAGTCTTCAATCTACAACCCCAATTAAGCCCCAAATTTCTCTTGCTATTCAAGGAAGTTATTAAATGAGTTTTGCCCCATTTTATGACTTTTCTTGCCACCGTTGTTAAGTGAACCACTACCGTTGTTAAGTTAGTAACACGGTTGTTAAGCGAATCTGGCTTCCCCATTGATTTTGCCTGTCAGAAGGTCCCCAGAGGGAATCACGTGACTCCAGGATGCTGCAACCCGTTGTAAGTATGAATTGGCTGCAAAAATATATGTATCTGAATTTGGATCACATGACTGTGGGGATTGCTGCAAAAGGTGGTAACTGTTAAAAACCAGCCTTCAGTCTCTTTTTCGTTCAGTGCCGTGGTAAATTTGAACGGTCACTAAATGAACTGTTGTAAGTCGAGGATGACCTGTATTAACATCCTTTGCAGGTATTGTTCTTATAAGCTGCATCTTTGAAGGATTTCTTGCTGGCTTGCATTTACCTGCTTGAAATCCAGCCGTTGCTTGCTTGTAATTGACGAGCGAGCGCATTGCTATCAGGAGCCCATAAAATTTGCAAAGCTGGATATTTACAGCTAGCAGGTCACTTAAAAGTTCCTGCGCTCAGGCCATTAAAAAGCTGGTTTAAGAGGGTTCCAGCAAGGCTATGATGCCATTCAGTGGTGGGATTCTCATTTAACAGATAACAGATTAACAGAGTTGGAAGGGACCTTGTAGGTCTAGTACAACCCCCCTGCCCAAGCGGGAGATCCTATCACCATTTCTGACAAATGGCAGTCCAATATCTTCTTGAAAGTCTCAAGTGATGATGCTTCCACAACTTCCGAGGGCAACTTCTGTTTCATTGGTTGATTGATTGATCAGAAAGTTTCTCCTTATTTCCAGGTTGAATCTCTCCTTGTTCAGTTTCCATCCATTATTCCTTGTCTGGCCTTCAGATGCCTTGGAGAATAGCTTGACCCCTTCCTCCTCTCTGTGGCAGCCCCTCAAATATTGGAAGACTGCTCTCCTGTCTCCCCTGGTCCTTCTCTTTACTAGACTAGCCAAGCCCAGTTCCTGCAATTGTCCATTGTATATTTTAACCTCCAGTCCCCTAATCATCCTGGTTGCTCTTCTCTGTACTTTTTCTAGAGTCTCAACATCTTTTTATAATGTAGTGACCAAAACTCGATGCAGTACTCTTGGTGCGGTCTTACTAAGGCTTTACAGAGTGGTATTAGTACCTCCCTTGATTTTGATTGTATCCCTCTGTTAATGCAACTTAGGATTGCATTGGCTTTTTTGGCTGCTGCTGCACATTGCTGGCTCCTATTTAGCTGGTTGTCCACTAAGACTCCAAGATCCCTTTCACAGTTGCTGCCATTGAGCCTGGTTTCACCCAGTCTATATGTGTCCTTTTGGTTTTTCTTGCCTAAGTGTAGGACTTTACCTTTCGCTACATTGAATTTCATTTTGTTAGATATGGCCCAGTGTTCTAGTCTGTCAAGATCCATCTGGATCTTGAGTCTACCAGTTTGCCTACCAATTCGGTGATTGCATACTTTGCACCTGTGCGCAGCTTTCCAAACACCAGGCAAGGCTCTGCCATGCCAATCTTCTGAGAGGATAAAGAACAGAAAAGTGCAGGGGCAGGTGAGAGGGCCAATCCTGTGCTTTTCTCTTCTTTTTCCTCTCAGCTGATCGTTGGAACATTTTTTTCACTAAGGTTCAGCCCAACTGGTAAGCAATTTTTGCTACCAGTTCAGTTCAACCGGGCCAAACCGATAAGCAATTTCACCACTGATGCCATCCCAAAGGAGACCTACCTCTCTCAGTGGTTCTTCTGCAGAACTGGATGGGGCAGAAGGATCTTTTAAGGAGGGCCTTTCAGGACAATGGCTGCCTGTTAGCCTGAAACTAAGAAGTGGCTTTTACCCCTCTTGAGGGGTGTCTACAAAGTCTAGATCGAAGTCTAAATCAAAGGTCCCTTTGTGTACGTGGCAGGTGCCTGGGAAGCCTGAATGTCAACTGAAAGATAAAAGCTAAGACACAGATCAGTAAAAATAATGTCCAAAATAGCAAAGCCCATGATTTGATTTGATTTGATTTATTTTATTTCACATTGTATTGTATTGTATTGTACTGTACTGTACTGTATTGTATTGTGTTCTTTCTGTATTCTCTATTGTCTTTATTCTATTCTATTATCTATTACCTATTATCTATTCTATTCTTATTCTATTCTATTCTTATTCTATCCTCTATTCTCTATTCCTCTATTTTATATTCTATTCTATTCTCTATTCTCTATTATATTCTTATTCTATTCTCTATTTTCTATTCTATTCTATATTCTATTCTGTTCTGTTCCTTCTATTCCATATTCTATTCTATTTCTTATTCTTTTTCTATTATATTCTTATTCTATTCTCTATTCTATTCTATTCTCTTCTTTATTCTATTCTGTTCTTATTCTATTCTTATTCTATTTATTCTTATTTTTACACACACACACACACACAAACACCCATTATAGGTAGCCCTCGAATTGCAACCACCATTGGAAGGAAGGAAGGAAGAAAAGAAAGGAAGGAAGGAATAGCAATAGCACTTAGACTTATATACCACTTTACAGCGCTTTTACAGCTTCTCTAAGTGGTTTACAGAGTCAGCCTCTTTCCCCCAACATTCTGGGTCTTCATTTTACCAACCTCGGAAGGATGGAAGGCTATGTCAACCTTGACCCTGGTGAGATTCGAACTGCCAAATTGCAGGCAACCAGCAGGCAGCAGAAGTAACCTGCAGTACTGCACTCTGACCACTGGGAAGGGAGGGAGGGAGGGAGGGAGGGAGGGAGAGCGATAGCATTTAGACTTAATACCCCTTCAGAGTGCTTTACATCTCTCTCTAAGTACTTCATAGAGTCAGCCTATTGCTTCCCCTAACAATATGGATCCTCTTTTTACCCACCTTGGAAGGATGGAAGGCAGAATCAATCTTGAGCTGTCCAGGATCGAACTGCTGGCAGTGGGCAATGAGTTAGCTCTGCAGTCCTGCATTCTAGACCTAGATAAATAAACGTTGAATGCTTTGCTAGAAATGATTGCAAATTGTGGGCTGTCGGTGTGTATCAAGATATGCGGTTAGTTCGCGACTTACAACCTTTCATTGAATGACCGGAGTTACAAGGGCGCTGAAATCACCCTTATGACCTGTTGCAGTATCCCGGTGGTCATAATTCGGACACTTGGCAACTGGCAGGTATTTTCGACAGTTGCTGTGGTCTTGTGATTCCCCTCCCCCCTTTTTTTTGTGACCTTCTGACAAGCTAAAATCAGGGGTCTCCAAGTTTGGCCACTTTAAGACTTGTGGACTTCAACTCCCAGAATTCTGGCTGGGGAATTCTGGGAATTGAAGTCCACAAGTCTTAAAATGGCCAGGCTTGGAGATCCCTGAGCTAAATCAATGGGGGGGGAGTCAGATTCACATTACAACCCCGTAACTAACATAACAATTGCGGCGATTCACTTAACACCAAGACGGGCAAAATTCACTTAACAAGCGTCTTGCTCAACAGCAGAAATTTTGGGCTCAGTTGTGGACTCTGGATCGTAATGCAAGGCTCTATAGCTGCATGTTAGATTCTCTGCATGTGGTGGGCATCGCTCACACGAGACACTCATCTTTCTTTTTCTAGGCGAAGTGACTCTTGGCTGGATGCCTTGGATAAACAAGAGATTAGAAAGTATGTTTTGTTTCAGGAATTTCTTTTTTCTAAAAAGTATCTCGGCTTTGCACAGCTGCGTCTGCCACCGTTATTAAGATAGAAGCAAGCCGGCCGTCTGATTACAGGAGAATACGCCGAAGGTTTCCAAAGCTAGCTATCCCAAATAGGCCATTAATAAAATATCTTGTTATGCAATTTTTAATTATTTTCTCAGGGCACCTTAACAGATCATTAATTCGAGTTTGGGTGGCACAGAAGGAAAGATACAGTTAACAGATGCCTTTTGCCATCAGCTCTTCATGCGTTAATCTGTGCTGGAAAACTCAGTAATTAGTAATTTCTGCACACCGGTATCAGCTTAATTGTTTGTTTCATGCTCGCACAACTGCTGGCGTTTGTTTGCTCTCAGATCTCTTGGGTTTGGGCCAAGGGAAAAATGAGAAATGTAATTCTGCCGTTAAGCACAAAAAGGATGCTCCCTGCTTGAGCTCTTAACCAGCATTTCCAATCATTTAGACCGACTTGTATCGCCCGAATGTTGGCACCAGGACAAAGTTTTTAATGGGAAGGTTGGAAATTAAAAAAAAATTAACTCTCAGATTAAACTTTTGCATTTGGCAATTTGCAAGTATCCTTTATCTTTCCATTTTTTAAAAAAAAAAATACAAGTTAGAAAGTCACTCAGGATTGAAAACTATGAAGAATAAAATAAATTTCTCCCCCTGTGAGCTGTCCGTGAATTTCCTTAGGCAGATTTATGTTTTCTGTGCTGGAAGTTGGTAGGATTGTAGACACAGAACAAATTACTTAATTTTTCAAATAGTACCGTAAAGCCTACAAATTTGAAATCTGGCACGTATGTTCCTCTTGACTTCTAAGTGCTCACTAAGAAAAGATTTTTCAAAATGACCATCAGAGCATTCGTATTTCCTATATTACTTTTATTAACACGTTCTGATGCTAAGGAGTTCTATTCCCCCTCCCCACCTGCATCAAGCAGCTTTAGTACAGAACAGTTTATTTATTTATTTTTTATTTATTTATTTATTTATTTATATACCGCCCTCTTTCCCTGACAGGACTCAGGGCGGTGTACAGCCGATTAAAATACCATAACATTACAAAATTAAAAAACAATTAAAATCAAAGTGGCTGAAATAAAAGCATATAAAGGAGAATTAAAAAGATTAAAAACCAGATAAAACCAGATTAAAATTCTAAGAGAACCCTAGGCCAGACCGGCTTGGCGAAATAGATGAGTCTTCACTGCCCGTTGGAAGGTCAAGAGATCAGGGATGGTCCTCATCTCCGGGGGTAATTCATTCCAGAGGGAGGGTGCCCCCAATGAGAAGGCCTGCACCCTCGGGGTCACCAGCCATCCAGCCGGCGGCACCCCGAGGAGACCCACTCTATGGGAGCATATTGGTCAGCGGGAGGCCGATAATGGCAGGAGGCGGTCCCGTAGATACCCCGGCCCCAAGCCATGGAGCACTTTAAAGATGGTAATCAATACCTTGAAGCACACCGGAGGACCACCGGGAGCCAATGCAGCTCGCGCAAGAGCGGCGTGACATGGGAGCCCCGAGGAGCTCCCAACACCACCCGCGCGGCTGCATTCTGCACCAGCTGGAGCCTCCGAGTGCTCTTCAAGGGAAGCCCCATGAAGAGAGCGTTGGCATAGTCTAGGCGGGAGATTATGAGGGCAGAAGTAATCGTACGAAGCGCATCCCGATCCAGAAAGGGACGCAACTGGTAGATCCTACGGACCTGACCAAAAGTCCCCCTGGCGACGGCCGCCACATGTCTTCCAACAACAGCCGTACATCCAGGAGGACACCCAGATTGTGCGCCCTCTCTGTGGGGCAAGAATTTCCCTCCTCCACAGCCAGCGATGGAACCAGCTGGCTGTATTAGGGTGCTGGGAAGCACAGCCACTCGGTCTTAGATGGGTTGAGCCAAAGCCTGTTCCACCCCATCCAACACCGCACGGCCTCCAGGCACCGGGCCATCACTTCGACGGCTTCATCGGGGTGGCCCGAGGTAGAGATGTACAGCTGGATGTCATCAGCGTACTGATGGAATTCTACCCCACACCCATGGATGATCTCACCCAGCGGCTTCATATAAATGTTGAACAGAAGGGGCGAGAGAACCGACCCCTGAGGCACCCCGCAAGCCAGGGGTCTCGGGGCCGATCTCTGCCCCCCCCGCCAACACAAATTGCAAACAGCCGGAGAGGAAGGAGGAGAACCACTGCAAAACAGTGCCCCCCACCCCCAACCCCCTCAGCTGCTGCAATAGGATACTGTGGTCGACAGTATCGAAAGCCGCCGAGAGATCTAGTAGGACCAGGACAGAGGAATAGCCTCTGTCACGGGCCCTCCAGAGATCATCCACCAATGCGACCAAAGCCATCTCCGTGCTGTGCCTGGGCCTGAAGCCCGATTGGCGTGGGTCTAAATAGACAGCTTCATCCAGGTGCTGGGGGAGCTGTCGTGCCACCACACTCTCATTGAGTTAAGCCACGCCCAGGCTCCTTGCTGTTTCCTTCTTGCTCACACATCAAATATATTTCAGTTTCCAAACAGCCTTCAATTCTCTCACACACTGACAGGACGCTAGCCTGATGGATGCTGGTAGGCAGAGGCAGAATTTATTTCCCTTATTTTCATCCCCAAAAACTAAGCCTGACCACATAGTTTCGTAGTGTAACATGGATATATATGTAGGGTTGTGTATGTGTGTGTATGTATGTATATATGTGTGTGTATATGTGTATATGTGTGTGTGTGTGTGTGTGTGTATTTACAGGCAACATTCATAAAAAACAGTTTTTTAAACCATACCTGGGGACATAACTTCAATTCTTCCTTTACCATTAAAACAACAACCCTATGAAATAGGAACACAGATAGTCCTTGACATACAACTTTTATTTAGTGACTGAAGTTACAATGGCGCTGAAAAAAGTGACTTATGAACTTTTTTTTCCATTTGCCACCCTTGCAGCATCCCTGTATTCACAGGATTAAAACTCAGAGGCTTGGCAACTGGCATGTACTTATGACAGTTGAAGTGTCCCGGGGGAGCCACATGATCCCTTTTGTTAACCTTCTGACAAGCAAAAGCCAACAGGGAAGCCAGATTCACTTAACAACCCTGTGACGAACTTAACAACTGCAGTGATTCACTTAACACTTGTGCTAAGTGAGATACTTGATAAGTGAGACATTTGTTAAGTGAAGTAGCTCCATTTTACAACCTTTCTTGCCACTGTTGTTAAGTGAATCGCTGCAGTTGTTAAGTTAATGACACGGTTGTTAAGTGAATCTGGCTTCCGCAGTGATTCTGCTTGTCCGAAGATCGCAAAAGGGGATCACATGACCCCAGGACACTGCAACTGTTATAAGTACATGACAGTTGCCAAGCCTCTGAGTTTTGATCATGTGACCATGGGGATGCTTCAATAGCCGTAATTCTGAAAAGTGGTCATAAGTCAGTTTTTTTCAGTGCCATTGTAAACAAACAGTCACTAAACAAAATTAACCAGTGAAATGCCTTTCCTCCAGAAGTTGTAGATTCCCCATCACTGAAAGTTTCTAAGAAGAGATTGGACAGCCATTTGTCTGAAGTGGTATAGGATCTCTTGCCTGAGCAAGGGGTTGGACTAGAAGACCTCCAAGGTCCCTTCCAACTCTGTAATTCTGTATGAATATCTCGGTGTGCAGGGGTCTGCTATAACTTCAAACGGTCACTAAGAAATCAGTTGTAAATTGAGGACTATCATATTTTCTGGGAAAAAAATTAAAGGAACTTTTACAGGAAAAGTAGCTCAGGAGATGAGTGCAAATCTCAAACCATCAAAAGCACCGGTCACAGTGCTGGACTCGAAATCATGACAATGAGAAAGTTGGAAAGAATTCTAGAAACAGGAAATGAATAATGCTAACCTGTGTGGTTACTTTAATGAGTCAAAAATTCCCCCGAATTTCTGGAGAAGGTATTTCATGATTTCCTCCAGCAGATGTAGAAACATCTGGGCAAATATGAGAGAGAGAGAAAAAAAATCATTTGCACTTATGGGCCAGTTTTTTTCCCTCTCCTCCTGTTGCCTGTAACATAATTTGAAAATAGGTGAAAGGGAATTAATAAACAGGAGACAAAAAAAGAACCAAGAAGAAGGTAAATTTTTTTCCCATGCATTGCCAGAAAAGAATAGTTTGGATTCTTCCTATGGCATGGTTTTTTATTCCTTATTTTTTACCACCATTGTATTTTTTGGAGAGGCCATTGGGAAGTTGGACGGCACTAAGTCCTGAAATGAGATTCTAAACTGGTTTCTTCTGGAAAAAAAACACAAAACGACAACACTGTACTGTGTTCTGTGGGATTAACTCTTTTCCAAAGCTATTGCACTGTCAGCTTCATGGAAAAATTTGACGTATGCTCATTGCAAAATGCGCAAAGCTTGAAAGATATAAATCACAGGTCAGGAAGGATTAACTCATTGGTTCCCTTTGGGTCCTGCAGAAATCCAGCCAGACCGATTTCAGCATCCAGCAGGAAAACTCAACAAGGGAAGTTTTTGAACCCCTTCCTTCTCCTGCTTTCCCTCCCCTCCCCTCTGTCATTATTGCTTTTTAAAAAATGTTCCCTACTGAGCATTTAGCTTGATAGTTCTCTTGCAGATTTATTTATTTTATTCATTCATTTATTTGTCAATTGCCTACAAGATAATAGGTATAAGTAAAAACATAGTATGAATACATGGATACTTATAAGAAAAATAAAAGAAACAATAGGACAGGGACGGTAGGCACGTTGGTGCGCTTATGCACGCCCCCTACAGGCCTCTTAGGAAAGGGGTGAGGTCAATAGTAGACAGTCTAAGGTGTTTCATTATCCAAAGTAGATAACGTCATCAATGCTAGAAGGGAGTAAAGGTTTGCAGGGTGGAGGAGGAAGAGAAAGAAGAGGAGGAGGAGAACTGTGGGGTTCTTGGTGCTTGGTTGTTTTGTTATAAACATTTCAGGATCAACTAGGTAACATCACCAGGACTAGAAGTGAAAACCTGATGTTACCCAGTTGGGTCATGAAACAGAATAGAATAGAATTCTTTATTGGCCAAGTGTGATTGGACACGCAAGGAATTTATCCTGGTGCAAATGCTCTCAGTGTACATAAAAGAAAAGATACATTCGTCAAGAGTCAAGGGTATCAAGATTCGAGAATCATAAGGTACGACACTTAATGATAGTCATAGGGTACAATAAGCAATCAAATCATACTAGGAAACAGTCAAAATAGATCGTAAGGATACAAGCGACAAAGTTACAGTCATACAGTCACAAGTGGGAAGGGATGGATGATAAGGAGTGATGAGAAAGTTAATAGCAATAGTAGTGCAGACTTTGTAAATAGTTAGATAGTGTTGAGGGAATTTTTTGTTTAGCAGAGTGACGGCATTCAGGAGAAAACTGTCCTTGTGTCTAATTTTGGTGTGCAGGACAACATCTATAGCATCTGCAAGAAAACAACCAAGCTCAGAAAGCGCCGGGGATCCCTCCTTTGAACCCAGAGTACAAATATTCTCCTTTATTGAGTGTGATATTCATGTAGGTTTTAGAGACGTAGGTTCTGAGATCCAATGGATTCACAGGTAGTCCTTGACTTAACAACCATCCATTTAGTAATCGTTCTAACAGTTATAACATAGCATAAAAAATGTATGATCATTTTTCACACTTAACAGTTGTGGCATCCCCATAGTCACCTGATCAGAATTCGGACACTTGGCCACTGACTCATACTCATGATCATTCCAGTGTCCCTGGGTCATGCGATCACTTTTAGCGACCTATTAACAAGCAAAGTCGATAGGAAAGCCAGATTCCCTTTATAATTGTATTACTAACTTAACAACTGCACTGATTCACTTAACAACTATGGGACAAAAGGGGATCGTGTGATCCTGGGGACTCTGGAACCGTCATAAATATGAGCCAGTTGCCAAGCGTCCAAATTTTGATCCCATGACCACAGGGATGCAATGGTCATAAGCGTGGAAAATGGTCACGTCACTTTTTAAAGTGCTGTTGTAGCTTTGAACAGTCATTAAACGAACTCTTGTAAGGACTACCCGTAGAGAAGTAAATGTTTACATCAAATTCCTACTCATATTGGGGTTCCCCCCATCCCCCATGCCTGTTCTGGAAAGTATTAACAGATTAACAGAGTTGGAAGGGACCTTGTAAGTCATCTAGTCCAACACCCCCCCACCCAAAAAAGCAGGAGACTCTACACCACATCCTATCTTCAAAAGAGCACGTCTGGTTTTCAGAAAACTCTGTGCAAGCCTCCAACTTTCATGTAATAAAAATTTGCAAAGCAAGGCCACTCTCTGTGCTAAACTCCCTTATTTCCCCCCCCCCCTTTCATTTCCCTCCTTGCAAAGACTGTACAGTACATCTCAGGGTTACGACATCCTTCTCTTAGTGCCTAAGAAATAGTCTGTCCCTCTCTTTTAATGTCTCCGCCAGCCGTTCACCTTGCTAAAGATTTATATCTCTCACTAGCCCCCCCCCCACCTCCATCGTTCCCTTCTGCTTGGCCTGAAAAATAGACCTCTGCACTTCATTTTGCATGGCTTTTCAGCCGTCCTCATAACACATTTAAGGCTACAGGAATTCTTGGCTTGCAACCTCCTCCAGAGATAAGGAGGTTCATTTGGACTCTTGCCATCTTCTTGATCTGTCTTAAGCCTCGTTATTCATTTCGGTAGGAAAGGATTTATGTTTTGCCTTTTAGCTGTGGCATCTCACAGAAGCCAGCTAAGCGTAGCATCACCATAGATTCCATAAGGTGCTTTTTAAATGGGGGAGAGGGGAGATATTTTGGCGCAGCACTCTCAAAGAAGCTTAGAGAAGGCAGCTTGTTGTGGGGCGAGGGGCTTGCCAATTTGCACCCCAAGAGATTCCTCCCAGTTCTTGAATTCTTGGGTCCTGGAAAATCAGGAGGAAGGTTAGTCCATGGTTTAGGACAAAATCATTTAGTGACCATTCAAAGTTACACTGAAAAAGAAAATGATTTGTGACCATTTTTCACAGTTACAACCTTTGCAGCACCCCCATGGTCGTGTGATCAAAATTCAGGCAACTGACTTGTATTTATGACGGTTGCAGTGTCCTGGGGTCATCTTTTGCGACCTTGTGACAGGCAATGTCAAACCAGATTCACTTAGCAACCGAGTTACTAACTTACCAACTTCAGTGATTCACTTAACCATTGAGGCAAGGAAAGGTCGCCAAATGGGGCAAAACTCACACAACAAATGTCTCACTCAATTGTGTTTGTAAATTGAGGACTTCTTGTTTATGGAGATTCTCAGTCACCCAGATCATAGTTGTCCCAAAGGTGCTTTTTTCAAGAGGCAACCGGGCTTTCTTTGAAGATGTTTCGCTACTCTTCCAAGAGGCTTCTTCAGCTCTGACTGGATGGTGGGGAAGGGGAGCATTTATGACCAGCTGTCTGCAAGGAGTATAAATCCTTCCATTTCCCCACCATTGAGTCAGAACTGAAGAAGCTTCTTGGATGAGAAGTGAAACATCTTGAAAGATAAACAAGGAAGTACAGTTGTCTCTCAAGGATTATCTTATATACTCATAGTAAGAAATCTTGCAGTTTGAGAGCATAATCTTGTTTTCATCAAGGCTAATTATTTCCCTGAAGAAGGGAAGGGGAGAGCTTCGGGTAAGCCCCTTTCAGGGGTGAGATTCTACCTCTTCAGACCGGTTCTATAGAACCGGTTGTTACAATTCTGCGCTGTTCAGAGAACCGGCAAATCACGCCACTGGCTGGCCCCACCTCTCTCCGCCCACCCAGTCACTCCTCATCTCACATGTACGCCATCCAATTTGCCTGCTTGCCTAATTTTTGGTAAGTTGCTATTTTTCTTTTCTTTTTTCCCATGATCAGCTGTTCTGACTATCAGCTGTGCCATGCAATTCCTTTTTTTTCCTTTTTCCTTTCCTTTTCCTTTCTCTTTCCTTTCCTTTTCCCTTCCTTTCCTTCTCACCCTCCCTTCCTCACGATATTAACTTAACAACTGCTGTGTGGGAAAAAAAGAGGGAACATATTATCACATGTGGTGGTCTTGCCCAGAGGCTCGAAAATATTGGCTAAAAATCCAAAAATGGCTACAGGAAATTACCAATGAACAATTAGATTTACAACCAGAGCTCTTCCTATTGGGGATCTTCAAAAAAAAATACATGTAAAGACTACAAAATACTTATTACTACATATATTGACTGCGGCCAGGATTGCTTTTGCTCAGTGTTGGAAACAGTCATTCACACCTGTAGAAGAACTGGTTATACAAAAAGTTATGAATTGTGCTGAAATGGATAAATTAACATTGAGTTTAAAAGATAAGGAATCTTCAATATTTTATAAGGTATGGGAACAATGGTACAATTGGATAGATCGGAGACAGACTAAGAATAGATGATTATTAAACATAATAGATAGATAGAATAAGAATATAATTATGTATAAATTATCACTATCACACAAATGACTGCTATATGATAATGCACCACAAACAGCAGTTATTGAATTATATACTTTTTATTTTTTTTTCTTTTTGTAACAAAATTCAATAAAGTTTTCTTAAAAACAACTGCTGTGATTCATTTAACAACTGGGGCAAGAAAGGTTGTAAAATGGAGCAAAATTCACTTAAATATTTCACTTAACAACGAAAGTGTTCAGCTCAATTATGGTCATAAGTATATCATAACCTGTATATCCCTTTTTTGCTATCAGAGGCTTGTTTTCAATTCTGAAATCTAAATATTTGTTTGTTTATAAAAAATTACTAGCTACCCATCTTACCACACAGTAACTCTGGACAGCTTACAATATGAAAAAGATAAAATTGAATAAAACCTAAAGATATAAATACGATACTACAAGATCAGTCAAAATTTCCTCTCTGCTTGGAATGAATTGTCTGTGAATTCCTGGAATTGAAAAAGTTTCTTTTTCTTAAAAAAAAAAAAAACTGACAGAGAAAGAGAGAGTGAGAGAGAGAAACAAAACAACTTTGCACAATTGTCGAGAACAAGGGGATTCCTGACAAAATTGACCGTGTGCCCAAATGAAAACAGGAAAGTGAAAGGAGCACAAACTTCTCAGATTTTGAACTCAGCTGTACCACGACTACGCACCAAACCCTTAAATCAAATTAAAAATGAACATTACTGTTCTTTTATTTCCATACCTAACTTGAAACTTTCCTAGGCATTCCTGAAAAGGGATAGTGCTGTTATATGGATAATTATACTTCTTCTTCTTCTTCTTCTTCTTCTTCCTCCTCCTCCTCCTCTTCTCCTCCTTCTGCTCCTCCCTCTCTTCCTTTGCTTCCTCCTCCTCCTCCTCCTTCCACGCCATCGTCTATCCACTGCAGGACGAAGGCCTCTTCCGCATGTTTCCAACCCATACGGTCCTGAGCTTTCTTTTGCCATACTCGCTGATGTTGCTATCCCTCTTGTTTTAGGTCTCTCTTGTGGACGGTTTTTATGCGGTGGGATCCATTCTAGGTCTGCCTTGGCCCATCTGCCCTCAGTCCTTCTTGCTAGGTGGCCAGCCCACTTCCATTTCAATTCTTTGACTCTCTTAATGGCAGCGTGCATTTCCGTTTGTTCTCTAATCCATGCACAGGTCTTTTTATCTTGTCTTGGGATGCCGAGCATGGATGTTTCTTTGCGCCACTCGTGGCTTTTGTCTTGGTTGTGAGGGGAATGTCCATAATTTTCACGGGCATATGTTAGAGCAGGTAGCACACACGGATCGAGAATTTTTCTCTTCAGGCATAGGGGAGGCTGTTCCTGAAAATTATGTTTAGTTTGCCAAATGCCTGCCTACCACATTTAACACACCATTCAATTTTCTTTATTGTATCGCCTTCTCTTGAGATCCGCTGGCCAATGTATACATAGTGGTCTACTACATCTTCTCCAGATCTTCTCCAGATTATCACCCTTGTTATTAATATTAATCTCTCCTGAAATACTCTGAAAATGCTAGTATTTTAGAGTCAGTTCAAGCCTTTTCTCAAAGCTTAAGGATAAATCCGTGACTTATAATCATAATTGGAACCAGAATTTCCTCCACTAAGGAAATTCCTAAATTACGAATTTTGTCCATTTTACAAGCTTTTTTTTTTTTTGCCATGGATATTTAGTGAATCACATGACTGTTAAGTGAATCCGGCTTCACCTCATTGGCTTTGCTTCTTGGAATTCCCTCCCATGCGGTTCACTTAACAACCTCGGGAAAAGAGGGGCAAAATCATGTGATTTATAACCGCACTGACTTATCAAAGTTGCAATTGGGTTTGTAACCTGCCCTCAATTGCAGCGATGTATCCTGACAACAAAATAAAAAACAGGCTGATCACAGGGTACGCGCCCTAAATAGCATTCCCCTCACAGTTTTTTGCACATATTTTGGGCCCTCGCGAGAATAAAATTCAGACGCAATCCGTTTTCCAACAGTGTCGTATGGATTTCACAGCTTATGCAGGCAGTCCTTGACTTACAACGGTTCACCGAGGGACCGTTCAAAGTTGTGTCATTGAAAAAAGGGATTTAAGACCATTTTCCACACTTACGACCATCACAACATTCTCAAGCATTCGATCAAAATTTGGATGCTTGGCAACTGGTTCATATTTATGACGGGTGCGAGTTTCCTGGGGTCACGTCATCCCCTTTTGTGACCTTCTGACAAGCAAAGTCAAGGGGGAAACTGGATTCACTTAACAACTATATTACTTAACTTACCAGTTGCAGTGATTCACTTAACAACCGTGGCAAGAAATGTCGTAAAAGGGGACAAAGTTACACTGAAAAAAGGTGACTTATGACTGTTTTTCACAGTTATGATCTTTGCGGCATCTCCATGACCATGTGATCAAAATTCACATGCTTGGCAGCTGACTCATACTTATGACTGTTGCTGTGTCCTGGGGTCACATGATCCCCTTTTGTGACCTTCTGAAAAGCAAAATCAATGGGGAAGTCAGATTCCACTTAAGAACCAGGTTACTGACATATCAACTGCAGTGAATCATTTAATAACCGAGGCAGCAAAGGTCGTAAAATCGGACAAAACTCAGTTAACAAGCATCTTACTTAACAACAGGAATTTTGGACTCCGTTGTGATCATAACTCGAGGACCACCTGCACTGAAACTAAATGCCAGGAGTTCCTGTCAGAAGGCAGCATTTTGAACACTGCACACAACTCAACTGCGGAATAGTGCTGGTGTGGATGGCAGCCAGTTGGATGGTCTTAAAAGGAACAAGGAACAGCTTCTGAATTACTAATATGTGATGCTTCTTCAACAAGATAGCAGGATTTAAATGCTGTTTGCTGAGATGTAGCTGCGGGAAATTGCTGGAAATTGCGAGCCTTCCATATGCATGACAGCTGGCCACTTTGGGATACAAAACATTGAATGGGTTTAGCTTTATACCCTTCCTTCTCCTGTCTTATGAAGGATATAGGGAAAAAAAAACAGCTAAAGATCCAATATGAATCGGTCACAGGCAGTGGTGGGATTCAAATTGTTTTACCACCAGTTCGATGGGTGTGGCTTGGTGGGCGTGCTCTTCCTAACACTGGTGCACAACTTTTCCCACACCAATTGAGACCTGCAGCGCCAATCAGCTGAGAGATTAAAGAAGGGAAAAGCATAGGCACAAGTGGGAGGGCCAATCCAACGCTTTTCTCTTCATTTTCCTTTCAGCTGATTGTCGGAAAATTTTTTCACCCTCCTCTCAGCTGATCATCGGCTTCTGTCACACACCGAAAGAAAGCACAACAGCCATAACAGGATTTGATGTAAGCAGTTTATCTTCCTCCGGAGTGTGTTAGCACACACGATGGCTCTTCTGCCATTGCTTGAGTTATGCCTGCAGGCTTACAACAGTTAAATGATCGGGAGTCACAAGGCTTCATAGCAATGTCTACAATCTGCAGCTTGCATGATCAGGAGGCATAAGGTTTCGTAGCAACAACCACAGCCAACCAGCCCCCCGAATGGCAGCCCATGGATGATGTTGGGCTAATATTACCAGTTCAGCCAAACCGGTCTGAACCGGTAGCATACCACTACTGGTCACAGGGACCAAAGCAGAAGTGGTATTCAGCCAGTTCTGACCAGTTCTGGACAACCGGTAGTGGAAATTTTGAGTAGTTCAGAAAACCGGCAAATCCCGCCTCTGACTGGTCCCGCCCCCATCTCTTCTCTGCCTCCCATTGAGTCCCAACTGATCAGCTGGGTCTTCTTTGGTTGCCTTGCACAGGAGAATGGAGCTGGAAAGCAGGTTAGTGGGGTGGGGATGGAATGGAGGTTTTGCAGTACCCTTCCCCTGCCACGCCCATTAAGCCAAGCCACGCCCACCAAGCAATGCCTACAGAACCAATAGTAAAAAAAATTGAATCCCACCACTGGACCAAAGGTTTCGTCTTCAAAACTTTGAGCCTCTTGCTGGAGCCCATTCCTCATGGAATCTCTCTCTCTCCATAATATGTACATGGACCTGTTCCAGAGAGGGGTATTCAGCAGGTTCTGACCAGTTCTGGAGAACCAGTAGCAGAGTAGTTTGGAGAACTGGTGATAACCTTCCCCCAGGAGTGATTAGGAATGGAGATTTTACAGTATCCTTCCCCTGCCACGCCCACTAAGTTATACCACGCCCACCAAGCCATGCCCACATAACCGGTAGTAAAACATTTTGAATCCTACCACTGAGCTGTTCCAACTGTTGTATTTATTTGGTGCCTGGTTGCATGTGGCTTTTAGTTGTTCATTAGGGCATCGATGCTTCTCTATTAAACCATTAATTGTTGTTTCCTTGTGCTGCTGGGCCCTCGGCTCTTAAGTACCTGGAAAGCTGTAGATAAATCAGCACTCCCATTGACCAACAAAGGGCTCCATTTCCCAGGCTTTTCTCTGACTATTTTTGTCTCTGCTCAGCCAACAATCGCAATAGCTGTGAAATTGAATGTGTCATCTTGTTCATTGCAATGAGAAGCTACCCATGAGTCCAGGTTTCCTTGTCTAACCACTCACTTGTGTTCCTACAATCTGGAGGTTAGCTTTCTCCCCATCTGTCCTACAGAGTTACATGGGCAATCCATACAAGGAATCTGGTAAATTGCATTAGAAAAATCGGTTAAGACTAGGATGAAAATAAAATGACAAAACTATTACATCTCCAAAGCTCACCAGAAAGGGGAAACCAGAGCATGTTACGGATCCCCATTGACTAGGAAAGTACACCTGGTGGGACCATGAAAAAGGACCTTCTTAATGGTGGCCCCTTCTTTATAGAACATCCTCCTCCCTGGGGTACAGTTGGAAGGCTGGAGTAAGGTGTGTTTTTTTTTAATTATATGGTGGGTTTTTTAAAATATAAGTCGCCTGGAGTCACTTTTGTATGAGTTGAGCGGCTATATAAATCTGTTCAATAAATAATCAGAAAAGAGCTGGGAGGGATCTTGGCGGCCATCTAGTCCAATCCTCGGCTCAAGCAGGAGACCCTACATAATTCCAGAAAAATTGATATCCAATTTCTTCTTAAAAACCTCCAGTGATGGAGCACCCACAACTTCTGAAGGCAAGCTGTTCCACTTTTTAAAACGATGTTGAGGTTCTAGAAAGAGGGCAGAAAAGAGCAACCAAGAGGATTAGGGGACTGGAGGCTAAAACATATAAAGAACAATTGCTGGAATTGGGTATGTTTAGTTGGATGAAAAGAAGGACCAGGGGTGACATGATAGCAGTCTTCCAATATCTCAGGGGCTGCCCCAAAGAAGAGGGAGTCCAGCTATTCTCCAAAGCCCCTGAAGGCAATACAAGAAGCAATGGATATTAACCAGGGGTGGGATTCAAATTTTTTAACAACCAGTTCTGCAGGCATGGCTTAGTTGGTGGACATGGCTTGGTGGTCATGTTATTATTGGCTGGGCGTGACCAACTCAACATCACTCACATCGAGGCACGCATCTCCTCGCCTGGCCTCTCATGACTGTGGGGATGCTGCAACAGCCGTAAGTGTGGAAAATGGTCATAAGTCACTTTTTTCAGTGCCATTGTAACTTTGAATGGTCACTCCACGCAAGCAAAGTACCAGCAAAGGAGGAGAAAAAAACTCCAGAGAAATTCCTGAGACAAGAAGTCTAGTCCTGCCAAGAATATAATAAGGGTTAACGGAGAGGCAGTTTCTGTAAGCAACACCAGAATGTTTCCTTCCTGCCTTCCTTACAGGATTAGGCCAGTAATTTCTTCTAACAACCGGTTCTCCGAACTGCTTAGAATGTTAACAACTGGTTCTAGCAAATAGGTGCGAACTGGTAGAATCCCACCCCTGATATTAATCCAAAGGTGTTAGCTGAGTTGAAGAAGCTTTTTGAACGTGAAGTGAAACATCTTCAATGAAAAAACCAGAAAGTCTACTTGCCTTTTGGGGGGAAAAAGCACCTTTGGGACAACCATGACTTGGATGACTGAGAATCTCCATAGACAACGGATGTTAATTAATTAAGGAGAGAAGCAACCTAAAAGTAAGGAGAAATTTCCTTAAAGTTAAAACGATTAACCAGTGGAACGACTTGCTTCTGGAAGTTTTGGGTGCTCCAACACTGCAAGTTTTTAAAAAGAGACTGGACAGCCATTTGTCTGAAATGGTACAGGGTTTCCAGCCTGAGCAGTGGGTTAGACTAGAAGACCTCCAAGATCCCTTCCAACTCTCTATTCTGTTTAATTGTTTTCACCATTAGGAAGTTTCTCCTAAATTCCTGGTTGCTTTTCTCCTTGATTAATTTCCATCCATTGTTTCTTGTCTGGCCTTCTGGTGCTTTGGAAGATAAGTTGACCCCCTTTTCTTTGGGGGCAACTCCTTAGATATGGGCAATTGCTATCATGCCACCCATAGTCCTTCTTTTCTCTAGACTAGCCTTACACAATTCCTGCAACCGTTCTTCATAGGTTTTAGTCTCCAGGCCTTTAATCATCCTCTTCTCTACGCTTTTTCCCCCAAAAAATATTTTTTTGTTGATGTGGTGACCAAAATAAATATACACAAAGAAACAAACTGCGAATCGCATGAAATGTGAAACTTAAAAGTCACCCTGTCCACTGGACTTCCTTCTGATGTACACTGAATGCGAAATCCTTTCCCTTGTTTTGCATTAAACTTTTGCATGAAATCCCTTGCAGGTGCTTTGAGGACAATGTCCAAGGGGCACAGTGGAGGCCATCGGAGATCTGAGCTTTTAGCCTGCGCAACTTTTTGTGAAAGACAAGGCCAATTATTATTGCGGCTGACGCTGCTTTGAGTCGGTAAAACTTGCTGCTCATCAATGCAGGTTGCGTGTGGATTATTTTCTGACGCCAAGTAGCAATTTAGACCGAAGCCCTGAAAATTTCCATCAAATGCCTACGCCTGAATAATTTCTCCTGCGCACTGGTTCTCTCTCTCTCTCTTTCTCTCCCTCCCTTCCTCTCTCTCTTCCCTCTTTCTCTGTCTCTCTTTTTCTCTCTCTCTCTCTCTTTCTCTCCCTCTCTCTTCCTCATTCCCTCTCTCTCTTTCTTTATTTTTTTTTCCATCTCAAGCCACCTGGCAGTAGTTGCATCCATTTTCTAATTCATTGGTTTAGTGAGTGTTTATTTGGCAAAGGTCTTATGCAAACTGAATGTGGACCTTTTTTCCTCATCTTTGCAGGAATAGTTGAAATGCAACCCACAAGATGCAGGCTGCAGGGCTACATGTTGAAGCAATAATGATGTTGAAGAAGATGATGATATCCATTCAGTCGTGTCCGATTCTATGGGCCACTCTCTCGTATCTTCCCATCTTTGACTACTTCTTTGAGGTGTTCTGTGGTCTGGATGGTGTCAGCTTTGATGGTGTCCAGCCACCATATTCTTGAGAAACTGGTTTCATTTTAAACTGACTCTTCCAAACGTAGTTATTTTCTCCAATGAATTCTTCTGTGTAACGTCACCAAAGCTGACGGTGAGGTGCAGTTTTGTGATTTTGCCTCCCAGTGACAATGTGTCTGGTATTAAGAGCTCCAAGACTTGCTTGCTGCCCCCGAGAGGAAGAGATCAAGCTATTTTCCAAAGCACCTGAAGGCCAGAGAAGGAATAATGGATGGAAACTGAACAAGGAGAGAGATTCAACCTGGAAATCAGGAGAAATTTCCTGACTGTGAGAACCATCAACCAGTGGAACTCAGAAGTTGCCTTCAGAAGTTGTGGGAGCTGCATCACCAGAGGCTTTCAAGAAGAGACTGGACTGTCATCTGTCAGAAATGGTGTAGGGTCTCCTGCTTGGGTGGACTAGATGACCCACAAGGCCCCTTCCAACTATGTTAATCTGTTGTTGGTCAGTTTTGCAATGCAAGAAATATACAAGCGCCTTCTCCAGCACCGCAGCTCAAAACAAATCAATTTTCTTCCTGCTTTTTAAGGTTCAACTTTCACAAACATAGGTAACTACAGGGAACACGATAGAGCGGACTAACCTCCAACTGGAATATATCCCACACAACCAGACTAAATTCTTTTCAATCTCTTCTTGAGTCAGCAGAGAACAAAATTGCATAAAAGTAGTGGCACCCATTTCAATTCTCCCCCATGCCTTAGTTATTATCCTTATTCCTAGTCCTTGCCAATCCATTGGCTTCTTTCCAAGATAAGAAGTGATAGATGAGGGGCTGCCACAAAGAAGAGGGAGGGGGGGTCAACGTATTTTCCAAAGCACCAGAAGGGCAGGACAAGAAGCAATGGATGGAAACTAATCAATGAGAAAAACAACCTGGAATTAAGGAGAAACTTCCTAACAGGGAGGACAGTTAACCAGTGGAACTACTTACCACCAAAAGTTGTTGGTGCTGTCATCACTGGAGATTTTTAAGGGACTGGATAGCCACCTATCTGAAATGATATTGGGTCTGCTGCTTGAACAGGGGGTTGGACTGTAAGACCTTCAAGGTCCCTTCCAGCTCAATTCTTCTTCTTCTTCTTCTTCTTCTTCTTCTTCTTCTTCTTCTTCTTCTTTTCTTCTTCTTCTTCTTCTTCTTCTCCTCCTCCTCCTTCTCCTTCTGCTTCTGCTTCCGCTTCCTATTATTATTATTATTATTATTATTATTATTATTATTATTATTATTATTATTATTATTATTATCTTGTGACTCCATTTGGATGTTAGAATAAGCAGGAACGCACAATTTTAACAACGGGACAACTAGGGATTACTAACTCCGATCTTGCTCAGGGTCTGGGAAGAAAACGAAGGCCACTTTACAAAAATGTGGCAGCAGAGAAGAATTTTCGCTGCGTGAGTGAATTGTCAAAACGTGCAGTGATGTAACGGTGTGTGGAAAGGACCTTGGGACACAGAAGGAAAAACTTCGAAAAAGCATGGGTCAGATAAAAGACGTCTCAACCCCACAGAAGGAAACCAACTTTTCCACTGTAGTGATTCACTCCACATTGGCAAGAAAGGTACTAAAATGGAGCAAAACTCACTTAACAACTGTATCGCTTAACAACAGAAAATTTGGGCTCAATAAATTGAGGATTTCCTATATTTGCACTACGAGCTCACAATGCGCATTTTCCAGTCTTGTGTCCCATGTCAGAATGCAAGCCCAGAAGAGCAGACTTTGCCTTATTTATTTTATTTATTAGATTTATCCTGCCTCTTAGTCTAAAATCAGTGTTTTATACTAATAATGTATAAAATAATAATGCTTATTATTTATAGGTAACTGCTGCCTTAGGCATAATTCTACGACAAAGCCAATGTTGAGAGAAGTATAATCTGTTAACATCTGAAGCATTGTCACATCCTCTTGTATTCCCAGCTGTGAGGGTGACTCATTCTCATTCTTGCTGTGGGTTTTATTTCCCTGCCATTGTTTACAAAAAGCAAATTTCTAACCCCACATTCAGATTTGGATTCTGGAGACTTTTAACCATATATAACAGAGTTGGAAGGGATCTTGGAGGCCATCTAGCCCAACCCTCTGCGTGATTAGGAGACTCTATATTTTATTTGAATGCTATGCACCTCTCAGAGTCATTTCTTGTGACATGGGTGGCAATGTGCATTTAATAAAGAAATAAAATAAAATTAGGATTCAGCAAAGCCTCCCTTTATTTGCATTCCCCCCTAAATAAGCTAAAATTTTATCTTGTAAGGCTGGAGTCACCGAGAGTGATTTGGGCAGCCATATAAATTTTATTAAATAGATAAAATTTAAAATTGCCTTGGAAAGATTTCTAGCAAATTATTTAGGGTCCTGTTTGAGCTTCCAGAAATTAAACGTTATATCCATTGCTATTTGTTCACTAATAATGTGGATTTTCCTTTTCCCTGAGGGAAAGGAGTGAATGAAGGAATATTTTTATTTTATTTTTATACTATGTCACATTTTTATTGTAAACTGTCCATAGTCGCTTGGAAATGAGATTGGGGGTATGGAGTCAAAATGGGATAGAGAGAAAGAGAGAGAGAGAAAGAGGGAAGGAGGGATGGAAGGAAGGGAGAGGGAGGGAGGGAGAGAGAGACACACACACACAGAGAGAGATGGAAATCCACTCCATATACCAATAAACACCACTGGAAATAATTTTGGTGATAGAAGCAACTTTCTGTTGAATATATATAAAGTTTAGCAGATGCCTATACAATCTAAATGCAAGGGCAGTTCCCAAATTTATGCAGGTGGAGAAGGCTGCATTAACAGAGGGATAGAATCAAGATCACATGAGGTGTTAATACCACTTTATAAAGCCTTGATAAGACCACACTTGGAATCCTGCGTCCAGTTTTGGTCACCATGATATAAAAAAGATGTTGAGACTCTAGAAAGTGTGCAGAGAAGAGCAGCGGAGAGGATTAGGAGACTGGAGGCTAAAACATATGAAGAATGGTTGCAGGAATTGCCTTATGTCTGATTTAATGAAAAGAAGGACCAGAGATGACATGATATAGGAGTCTTCCAATATCTCAGGGGCTGCCACAAAGAAGAGGGAGTCAAGCTGTTCTCCAAAGCCCCTGAAGGCAGGACAAGAAGCAATGGATGGAAAGTAATCAAGGAGAGAAGCAACCTAGAACTAAGGAAAAACTTCCTGACAGTGAGAGCAATTAGTCAGTGGAACAACTTGCCTGCAGAAGTTATGGGTGCTTCAATACTGGAGGCTTTCAAGAAGAGATTGGACAACCATTTGTCTGAAATGGTATAGGCTTTCCTGTCTGAGCTGGGGGTTGGACTAGAAGACCTCCAAGGTCCCTTCCAACTCTGTTATTCTGTTTAATAAGTAGCAATTCATTTATTCAGTCAATTTATTTAATTCCAAGATTACAGGAATGTTTTACATATGCAGGAATGTTTTAACTGCAGATCAAATTGCAACCACGATGGCCTGGGAGAAGAATATTTGTTAAAGCCAAAAATCCATTAGGTCTGGATTTTGGGATGCTTTGTATGTTTCATCTTTGCATGAAATGCTGGATGTGGTTTAATGCCAACATAGCAGCAGAAGGGTCTGAAAACTGGTCAAAGGGTGTGGCTGGGGATGGGACAATTAGAAAAAGGAGCAATAAGCGATAGGGATGCAAGCTCCGCCCCCTTTTTATATGGCATCAATCCGTCATGTGAAAGGGGAATGGCATGGCACAGCTGGGATTCCTCTGTCAAGAGTTCCCGATGCCTTTAACCAGAAGCAGGTAATTCGTGGACCGGTTTTGATCAGTGGTGGGATTCAATTTTTTTTACTATTGGTTCTGTAGGCATTGCTTGGTGGGCGTGGCTTGGCTTGGCTTGATGGGCATGGCAGGGGAAGGGTACTGCAAAACCTCCATTCCATCCCCACCCCACTAACCTGCTTTCCAGCTCCATTCTCCTGTGCAGGACAACCAAAGAAGACCCAGCTGATCAGTTGGGACTCAATGGGAGGCGGAGAATAGATAGGGGCGGGACCAGTCAGAGGCGGGATTTGCCGGTTCTCTGAACTACTCAAAATTTCCATTACTGGTTCTCCAGAACTGGTTAGAATCGGCTAAATCCAAAGCCTGTTAACGGGCTGTTTGCTATAGTGAAAGATTTATTGCATTTGCATTTTTAAGAAAGAGCTTAGTTTCCTGAAGATGCGTAAGTCAAATATCATGGAATAATTATAATCTTCAAAATGAAACCATAATTCACAATATTTCTGCAACAATCTCATGACCTGTGAGGAGGTCATTAGATGTGTGAGACACAGCTCCAGATTCTGAAAGGGGAGGAGCTTTGCATTTGATGTTATTTCTGACCCTTCCTTCCAGGGGTGGGATTCAATTTTTTTAACAACTGGTTCTGTGGGCGTGGCTTAGTTGGTGGGCGTGGCTTGGTGGTCATGTGACTGGCTGGGCATGGTCAACTCAACATCACTCACATCAAGGCACGCATCTCCTCGCCTGGCTTCTCATGACTGTGGGGATGCTGCAACAGTCATAAGTGTGAAAAATGGTCATAAGTCACTTTTTTCAGTGCCATTGTAACTTTGAATGGTCACTCCACACAAGCAAAGTACCAGCAAAGGAGGGGAAAAAACTCCAGAGAAGTTCCTGAGACAGGAAGTCTAGTTCTGCCAAGAATGTAATAAGGGTTAACGGAGAGGCAGTTTCTGTAAGCAACACCAGAATGTTTCCTTCCTTACAGGATTAGGCCAGTAATTTCTCCTAACAACCGGTTCTCTGAACTGCTTAGAATATTAACAACCGGTTCTAGCGAATAGGTGCGAACTGGTAGAATCCCACCCCTGTTTCCCTCCCTCCCCCTCTCTTTCTTTCTTTTTCTTTCTCTTTCCCTTCCTCCTTTCTTTCCTTTTTTCCTTCCTCTCTTTCTTCCTTTTTTGCTTTATTTTTCTCTTTCCCTTCCTCCCTTATTTTTTTCTTTCTTTCTTTTTTTCCCTTCCTTTCTTCCTCCTTTCTTTTTTGCTTTCTTTTTTTCTTTCCTTTCATCCCTTTTTTCTTTCTTTCTTCCCTTTTTTCCCTTCCTTCCTTCCTCCTTTTTTGCTTCATTTTTCTCTTTCCCTTTCTCCCTTATTTCTTTCTTTCTTTCTTTCCTTTTTTCCCTTCCTTCCTTCCTTCCTTCCTCTTCTTTCTTTTCTTTTTTTGCTTTATTTTTCTTTCCCTTCCTTCCTTTTTTCTCTTCCCTCTTTCCTCCCTTCCACCCTCCCTCCTCGTTCCTTCCTTCCTTTCTCTTTCTTTTCTTTTTTCTTTCCTCTTTCCTTCCCTATTTGTTTCTCATTCTTTCTTTTTTCCTTCCTCCCTTGCTCCCTCCATCCTCCCTTCCTCCTTTCTCCTTTCTTTCTTTCTTTCTTTCTTTCTTTCTTTCTTTCTTTCTTTCTTTCTTTCTTTCTTTCTTTCTTTCTTTCTTTCTATTATATGAGTGCACACATTGTTTTTCTTAGAAAGAAGAATAGGAAATGCGTAGAATTGCAAAGGTCACTAAAAATAGGTTGGGTCGAATGTGGTCTATTTGCTTGGCAGTTTCTGGAGTCCAAGGAAACCTCGGTGGATCAGCCAGTTAGAAAGCGTGGGAGAATGAAAACATAATGATATTAAATTAGTGCCTGAGGTCCTTCAGCCACAGGAGGAATCGCTGTGAATTGCTCACAAGCATCGCAAGCTTTCCTTGTTCCTTCAGATGTAACAGTGGCTCTTGGGGCTTATGAAAAATGTCTATAAATTGTGCTTTATTTTTGTTTTCGGCAGTATGACGTGTCACCAAGAGTTTAGAGAAACAACATATGGGGGAAGGGATGCTACATGTGTGCCCCGAGTTAGGATTATGTTCACTCGCTCACAAACTCACAACACCTGGAAAACAGCCACACACACACTTTCAACAAACGAGGCCCACCTGTTTCTTCCAAATACAGGAGCGCCAGTGAATTTACAATAATGGCAAAATTTTACTGGTGACAATCCAGATAATCCTTGACTTACAACAGTCCATTTAGTGACCATTTGAAATTACAACAGCACTGGACAAAGTGATTTATGGTTGTATTTCACACCTATAACCGTTGCAGAATCCTCATGGTCACAGACAGGGGTGGGCTGCTGGGCAGAGGTGGGATATGACAGGGTTAACTACCAGTTCGGGATTTACGAGCTTTCCTGCACTGCTGCGAACTGTGCACCTGTAAATCGTCATCGGCAACTGCGTGCAGAGAAGCAGCCTTTGAAACAGCCCCTCTTTTCCTGTTTTTGTAACTGTAGCTGTGCCTCGTTCTGCAGCTGAAGTTGAAAAATCAAGAAATAAAGATCAGGTAAGAGCCCAGGTGAGTGGCTGGGCAAAAACATCAACAGATATAGAACCGGTTCTATGTCTGCTGCTCTTCAGAGCTACCGGTTCTACAGAGGTGGACAGAACCGGTAGAAACCCACCCCTGCTGCTGGGGGTTCGCAGGGGTTCGTGAGAGCTCCTAGCTAAGATTCTGCACAGTTCAGAGAACCCCCGAATCCCACTCTTGGCTAGCCCCGCCCATCCCGCCCCTCCCAGGAGTCCCACATGACCTGCTTTGGATGCAGGTAAGTGCAAGGCACACACAGAGGTTCAGTAAGGTTAGATCTGCCCCACGGGACCACCCTGGAAACAGTGAAGGAGTGTCCCACAGTGCCTACGCCAGTGAAAATAGAGCTTGGGAGGGCCCCTCGCGAGCTTCATTTTTTCTGGCAGAAGGTTTGCAGGAGGCCATTGCAGCCAAAGACGGAGGTCACGGGGGCCACAGATGCCCCCTTCTGAGCTCCATTTCCACTGGCAGAGAGTTGCAGGAAGTCATTGCAGCTGAAAATGGAGCTCTGGAGGCTGGTTATGCTGGCAAGAGCGCTCAGGCCACCACAAGTGCCCCCAACACGAATGACATCATATAAAACCTGATTGTGTCTGAAATGAAATTAATTCAACATTTTTAGTCGTAGGGCTAAATGACTTCAACTCCTTCTCCATTTGGTGAGTTTATTTATTTATTTTGTCAAACGTTCACAATACGATAGAAATAACAATAAACATAAGTTTAAATACAAGAAATAGGAACTAATAATTGGGGACAATAGGACAGGGACGGTAGACACGATTGTGCGCTTATGCACGCTCCTTACAGATCTCTTAGGAATGGGGTGAGGTCAACAGAGGTTAGTTTGAGGGTAAAGGAGTGGGGGTTTCAGCAGGTGACAACAGAGTCAGGTAGTGAGTTCCAGGCATTGACCACTTTGTTGCTGAAATCATACTTCCTGCAATCAAATTTGGAGCAGTTTACATTAAGTTTATATCTGTTGTGTGCTCTTGTGTTGCTGTGGTTAAACCTGAAATATTCATTAGCTGGTGAGATATTGTAACGTATGATTTTATGTACTATGCTTAAGTCCAATCTTAGCCGCCGTACTTCAAGGTTGTCTAAGCCTAGAATCTCAAGTCCGATAGTGTAGGGTATTCTGTTGCAAACAGAGGAATGTAGTTGTTGTGTACTGACTGAGTCTTCACTCAGGTCCGTGCTTCGAGTGGGAAGCACGGACCTCTCCCATTGGATGGAGCCGTTTGACAGCCGGCTATAAAAGGCGGCTGTCAAACGGCATCAGCTGTTGCCGCTCCAGCTGGCTGCTGTGTTAGCGCGGCAGTAGCGGTAACCCTCTTTGCTGTTAATAAAGAGTTAAGCTGAACCTTGCCCTGGTCTCTGCCTGAGTATTTCCGTTGCTCCACAACAGTAGTACTTCTGCACAGAAGTATTTCTAGTGAAATACTTCTGGGCTCGCTCAATTGTATTTATGTCTGATCTACAGTGCATATTCCAGACAGCAGAGTTTTTTTCAAGTATTGGTCTAGCAAAGGTTTTGAATGCCCTAGTTTGCAAATCAGTATTAACAGAGGAGAAGCTTCATAAAATTAAATTTACAACTTTTAAAGCCTTTTTAGCAATGCTGTTGCAGTGAGCTCCAGCTGCCCATGCCCCCCAAGTTCAACCACAACCATGATGTGGCCCAGAGGTGATATTCAGCAGGTTCTGACCCATTCTGGAGAACCGGCAGCAGAAATTTTGAGTAGTTTGTAGAACCGACAAATCCTACCTCTGACTGGAGATTTTACACTATCCTTCCCCTGCCAGGCCCACCAAGCCACACCCACAGAATGGGTAGTAGAAAAATTTGAATCCCATCACTGATGTGGCCCTCAATGAAATCAAGTTTGACACCCCTGACTTAGACATACTTCAAACATTCATCATACGATTTAGCCTCCAGACCCTTTTAATGTAGGTATTTGTTCTTCTTCTCTATATTCAGTTGGTGCAGAATGCAGCCGCGTGGGTGGTTTTGGGGGCTCCTCGGAGCGCCCATGTTACACCACTTTTGCGCGAGCTGCATTGGCTCTTGGTGGTCTTCCGGGTGCGATTCAAGGTTTTAGTGGCCATCTTCAAAGCGCTCCATGGTTTGGGATCTGGGACTGCCTCCTGCCACCATCGGTCTCCCATCGGCCAGTGCACTCCCATAGAGTGGGCCTCCTTGGGGTGCCGCCGGCTGGACTGCTGGCGACCCCGAGGGTGCGGGCCTTCTCTCTGGGAGCACCTTCCCTCTGGAATGAACTACCCCCGGAGATGAGGGCCATCCCTGATCTTTTGACCTTCCGGCGCGCTTTGAAAACCCACTTACTTCACCAAGCCGGTCTGGCCTAGAGTTCTGTGCAGGATTTTTTAATTGGTTTTAATCGATTTTTAACTGTATAACTTTTAATCCCTGATTGTTTTTATCTATCAGTTATTTATCAGCCACCTAATTTAATCTTTTTAAATTGCCTTTTAAATATTGTATTGTATTTTCTATTTCATTCGGCTGTACACCGCCCCGAGTCCCATTAGGAGCGGAGGCAGTATAAAAGACTAAATAAATAAATAAATAAATACTCGCTCTGAGGCCTCAGCATCCTTTTTTATATAGATAGTCCTTGACTTACGCCCAAAATTTAGCCCAACATTTTTGTTGCTAAGCGAAACATCACGTGACTGTATTTTGGTCAATTAGCCACTGCTCCACATTTTTCAACTATTTGTGGTTGTTAAATGGAGCAAATCCCATTGAACATTGCTCAGCAATGGAAATTTTGGCCTCAATGTGACTTTAAATTCAGGATTATTTGTAATTCATTTTACGAGACTTTCTCTTTTGACCCCCTTGTCCTGAAAATACAGGCCTCCCCAGCCCTCTCTGCATTAAATCCTCATAGTTTCAATCTTCCTTTTTTTTTGCAGACTGACTGATTTTAAACCCCAATGAACCACTGTCAGACTAGAGGCATTAAGCTGAGGTTGACTCTTAGCAATCGCCTAAATAGGTTTTCTCCACCCACCGTCAAACATTTCAGGTGCTAAAAGGAAAAATACTTTTTAAAAGAAAACACTCTCTGTAGCCTTTAGATGCACGTATCCTGTATCTTCCTCAAAACATCTCCATCCATTTTTTCCCCCCACCTAGAAACCATAACATTTTTATAGTAGTAACAAAGTACCTCCTGTCTTGTTTGGAAAAAAAAACCCAGCACGTCAGCCTGAATGATAGGGGAAATAAAAGAAAAAACTTTCTTCAAGTGATAAGCCTTCCTCTTTTGGCTGGTGATCCTTTCGAAAATTAAAAAGTAAGAAAGAAGGAACGTTTCTGCTGCTTGCCACTGAATAATAAAGTGCATTTAAAACACAAGTGTGTGTGCACACACCTACAGCTCTGCATAATGAAGTGGCTATAATGTTTTAAATCCCCACCTCCAGCTAAACCGTAATATGACAATGGATAATGAAAAATAATATTCAGAACAATGTGTTTTGGAGATGTGTGGGAAGACAAAACCTGATCGTGGCTGAAATAAAATTAATTCAACACTTTTAGTCGGAGGGCTAAATGACTTTCTTCTCCATTTGGTGAGTTGTATGCTGAGAAAATCTGGACGTCTCAATCTTGTCAACTTTAAAATGCTGGACTTCAGCTCTCAGAATTCCCCAGTCAGCATTGGTTAGAATCAGAGGTGGTATCCAGCAGGTTCTGACCAGTTCTGTAGAACCAGTAATGGAAATTTTGAGTAGTTCGGAGAACTGGCAAATACCACTTCTGACTGGAAATTTTACACTATCCTTCCCCTGCCACACTCACCAAGCCACACCTACAGAACTGATAGTAAAAATTTTTGAATCCCACCACTAGTTAGAATAAGCTAGAATTATAGGACTGGAGGGGGGAACGTGGTGGCTCAGTGGCTAAGACGCTGAGTTTGTCAGTCAGAAAGGTCGGCACTTTGGCAGTTCGAATCCCTAGCACCACGTAATGGAGGGAGCTCCCATTCCTTGTCTGATTTCTGCCAACCTAGTAGTTCGAAAGAACGTAAAAAATGCAAGTAGAAAAATAGGGATCACTTTTGGTAGGAAGGGAACAGCATTCCATGTACCTTCAGCTTTAATCATGCCGGCCACATGACCACGGAAACATCTTCGGATAGCACTGGCTCTTCGGCTTTGTAACAGAGATGAGCACTGCCCCCTATTTTTCTACTTGCATTTTTACTTGCATTTCTACTTGCATTTAGCCCGAAACGACTAGCACGGATGTGTGAAGGGAACCTTTACTTTGACCTTTATAGGGCTGGAAGCAACCTGATAGATCTTCTAATTCAACCCTTTGCTTCGCTGGCTGGGGAATTCTGGGAGGTGAAGTCCACCAGGCTTAAAGTTGCCAAGATTGGAGACCCTGCTTTGGAGAATAGGTCGACCTTCACTTATCTATGACAGCCTCTCAAGACCTGGAAGACAGTTTCATGTCCTCTTCACTGGGCCACTATCACTTCTCATGATCTTGATGATGTCCTCCAGTTGGTGAAATCTAGGACTGCATTGGCTCTATTGGCAGCTGCGGCACACTGCTGGCTTCAGTGATGGTCCACTTACAGTTACTGCTGTTGAACCAGGTGCCACCTATTCCATACTTTTTCCTGTCTAATTGTAGGATTTGACTTTTCTCATCGCTGAATTTCTTTTTGTTAGATATCCTCCAATGCTCAAGTCTATTGAGATCCTTCTGGATCTGTAGCCTGTCTTTAGGGATATTGGCTATTCTCAACTGCTTGGTGTCATCCAGTAATTTGATGAGTTCCCATTCTATCCCCTCATCTAGATAATTTATGAAAATGTTGTTGTTGGTCCAAGAGAAGAACCTTGAGATAGCCCAGTGTATGCTTCCTTCCATGTAGATGTAGTTCCATTAAGGACTATGGGCTGGGTGTGGTTGGTCAGCCAACTGCAAATTCATTGCATCACAGTCTATTTCACAGCATTCTACCTTCGCAAGAAGTAGGCTGTGGTCTACTTTGTCAAATGCCTTATTGAAATAGGCTGTGGTCTACTTTGTTGAATGTCTTATTGAAGTCCCAGTATACTACATCCACATTATTTCCCTGATCCATTAGTCACTATGTCAAAGAAGGCAATAGATGGACTTCAGCTCCCAGGATTCTGCAACTAGCATAGACTGACTTCAGAAATAACATCCATACATTCCCAGGCAGCATTTATGGACTTCAGCTTCCAGAATTCCATTTCAGTATCCCCATAGCCACATGATCAAAATCTGCTTGCAACAGAGCAAGTTTCTCAACCATGGTAACTCTCCCATGCTGATTAGGAGATTCTGGGAGTTGAAGTCCACACATCTTAAAACTTCCAAGGTTGAAAAACTCTTCCTTTTTGAGGTATGTCATCTTCAAAATATTTTATTTCTTACATATTTTATTGATTTATCAAATTTATATGACTACCCATTTCACAAAGAGTGACTTTGAGTGATGTCAGAGAAGGCAACAATGTAAAAACTCTAATTTTAAAAAATAAAACCAGGAAAAATTAAAACTTTACAAAAAAAATAATAAATAAAACCCCAAAGAATGGAGAAAGTGGTAATATCAGCCACATAGCAACATTTTAAAACATGATCTGTGTATGGGTAATTTTCGACTTACCACTGGTCATTTAGCAACTCTTTGAAATTATGACCAAATCCAAAAACAGGACTTATGACCCAGTTTCAAAGTTCCAATATCTGTGCCTCCACACATGTGATTGTATTTTGGGCACTCAGGCAATCAGTCACATGTACAACCATTTTGTAGTCACATGACTGTGATTTTTGTGCATGTGGTGTTTTTGCTAGAAACCAGCATTTACTTCTAATATCCAACAAAAAAACACCCTACAGCAAGCAATGGGTTCATTTTAATGACTGTGGCATTCAATTAACCACTGCTGCAAAAAAAAAGTCATAAAATTGGGTGAGGTCACATGGTGACCCACTTAATGACTGCTACAAACTGTAATTGTGGCCTCAATTATGGTCATAACTAGAGAACCACCTGCATAAGGCCATCTAAAGGAACATCTCTCCTGTAATTAATTCTACCCCTTCTATATGATTAAGCAAGTGGGCAGATTCTGGTCTTATCAACAAAATACAGGTAGTCCTTGACTTAGAACACTTCATTTAGTGACCATTCAAAGTTACAACAGTATTAAAACAATACTTATGACTGTTTGTCACACTTACAACCGTAGCAGCCTCTTGTGACTACACGATCAAAATTCAGATGCTTGGCAACTGGCATGTACTTATGGCAATTGCAGTGTCGCAGGACCATGTGATCCCCTTGTGTGACCTTCTGACAAACGAAGTCAACAAGGGAAGCCAGATTTGCTTAACGACTATGTGACTAACTTTACAACTGCAGTGATTTACTTAACAACTGTGGCAAGAAAGGTCGTAAAATGGGGCAAAACTCACTGAACAGTTGTCTTGCTTAGCAATGGAAATGTTGGCTTCAATTGTGTTAATAAGATGAGGATTAACTTAATTTCATTTTATGGGACTTTCTCTTTTGATCCCTTCTCCGGACCACAGCCCCCTCCTCATAGTTAAATCCTCATAGTTTCTGTTATGTATTAGCATGCTCACCTGTGATTGGTTGGTCTGTAGCGGTGGGAGATTTGAAGAACCGTCACTGGCCACAGCTGCGAGCAGCCTGACTATAAAAAAGACTGCCACGGTTTCTCTGGGCTCAGTCCTGGAAGAGAATAAACAATGAAAAACATCAACTGGGTCCCTGAGTCTCATTCCCGCGACACAACACTGGCGATGAGGATGGGATACTGAGACAAAGGAACCCAGTTGAGCACATGGTGACCGACAAAGACCAACATGCAATGAGACGAAATGGCCAGAAACAATACGCCACCTGCACTGTTCGACCCCACAACTGAAGACTGGGAATCATACATTGACTGATTCCTCATGTTCCTAGAAGGGAGCGACCTACATGAAGTATCCAAGAATAGGAAGAGAGCCCTTTTTCTCACCCATTGCAGTCCCGCAGTATTTAAAATGGCCAAAACACTAGCGGCACCCACCAATGTGAAAACGATGGCTTGGCCGGACCTAGAGGAAATACTGAGAGCTCACTATATAACAACCGTTTCCTGCCTCATCAAAAGACACAAATTTTATTGGCGTGACCAAAAAGAAGGCGAGAGTATCGGGGATTAGGGTTAGGGACATCGGCGGCGCATGTGAATTCCTAAATCTGGATGAAGCCATGAGAGACCGAGTGGTCCAGGGGTTAAGGGATCTTATGACTACAAGGCCGAACTACTAACAAAACCCAAAATAATGCTAAAAGAAGCAATAGAGGAAGCCACCACGGCTGAAGCCACACAGAAGTCGGCAGCCACCATGCGGAAAATGAACAAGGCACCAACGGAAAACCAAAAAAACACCACTACAATGCACTACAAGTCCCCATCGGAAGACGAGGAAGAAGAAGAAGAGGTAAATCAACTCTGGTTGGAAAAGGGCAGTCGAGATCGGAATGAAAAAAGAATGGAATTTCGTTGTGCCGGTTGCGAGGGGAACCATCCACATTCTGAATGCTGTTTCCTAGATGTGATTTGCAGACATTGTGAACAACGTGGACATATAGCTAGGGCATGCCGAACAAGAAAAAACTATGGCCCTAGACAAAGATGGAACACCACCACCATCCCCTGAGAGAGAGAGAAACAAACAGGGAGCCGTTGGAATCAAGAGAACAGAAACAGGCGAGGAAAGGAGTTAAACAACAGAAGAGAGGAAACACACCAACAGTGACCATCAGTCACTCTAATACAATCAATGCCAAGAAGGTATATGTCCAAGTCACTATAGAAAGCCAACCATGTCAGATGGAAGTGGACTCAGGCTCATATTTATCAATGGTATCGTGGGATACCATAAAAGGACTGATACTTGACATAAGCAAGGAAAAACTTGAGAGACAAACACTAACCCTGAAAGACTACCAGGGAAACAGAATTCCCGTAGTAGATACAGGACAATTCAAAGTTAAATAAAAAAAATACACTAAAGTCCTTCCACTAACAATAGTCGACTGAGATCGACCCAGTCTATTGAGACTCGAATGGTTTGCACCGTTAAGAATCGAAGTAACAGGAATAAACAGCATCACTGAGACAGACTGGGAAGAGGACCTGATGAAAGAATTCCAGGACGTCTTCGAAGGAGAACTGGGCAAGTACCGGGGTCTCCTGTTTCCTTTAATCTAAACCCAAGTATAGCTCCTATAAGACTAAAGGTGAGGCAAGTCCCTTTCGCAGTAAAACCAAAAATTGATGAACAATTAGATAAGCTTATCGCACAAGGACCAATAGACCATGGAAGGTGGGAAATCCCAATGGTTACCCCAATTAAACCAGATGGATCAGTGCGGATCTGCGGGGACTACAAAGCAACCTTTAATCATGCGCTGCAACAAAGTGCATATCAGTTCCAGTGGTACAGCACCTAT
This sequence comes from Bungarus multicinctus, assembly GCA_023653725.1. Lineage (NCBI taxonomy): Eukaryota > Metazoa > Chordata > Lepidosauria > Squamata > Elapidae > Bungarus > Bungarus multicinctus. The sequence goes on along the minus strand of CM042840.1, from coordinate 5,924,785 downwards.
TACATTCCATTGGGGGGGGTGGGGGGGAATCTTCGCAAAACTAGACCTCGCACAAACATACCAACAGTTACCGGTTGGCCCCGAAACAGCAGAAGCCCAAACAATCGTGATGCACAAGGGGGCATTCAAATGCAACAGACTGCAATTCGGTGTCAGCGTTGCCCCGGGGATATTCCAGAGCTTAATGGAACGCCTGTTACAAGGGATAAAGGGGGTGGTACCATACTTTGATGATGTACTTGTATCAGCCAAGGACAAAGGACAACTGAAAGACCGCCTAAGGGAAGCCTTAAGCAAATTTAAAGAGGTGGGACTAAAAGTAAAAAAGGAGAAGTACCAATTAGCCACCGACAAAGTTGAATTCCTGGGATACCTAATAGACAGGGAAGGGATCCATCCCACAGAAAACAAAGTCAGAGCAATCAAAGAAGCCCCCAGACCCAAAAATAAAACAGACTTGCAAGCCTTCTTAGGACTTATTAACTTTTATAATATATTCTTGCCACAGAAAGCAACAATAGAACAACCACTGCACAGGTTGCTTGACAAGAAAGCTACCTGGGCCTGGGGGCTACAGGAAGAAATGGCATTCCAGGAAGTAAAAAACTTGCTCACATCAGACTGCGTGCTAATACAATACAGCGAGACACTTTCAATAACACTAACATGCGATGCATCACCATTCAGCATCGGTGCTATACTCAGCCACGTATTATCAGATGGAAGAGAAGCACCCATCGCATTCTATTCCAAAACTCTGTCTAAACCAGAGCGGAACTACAGCCAACTAGACAAAGAAGCATTGGCCACCATAACCGGAATAAAATGTTTCCACGATTCTTCTATGGAAGAACTTTCTCAATTGTCACAGACCATAAGCCATTCCTGGGAATCATTGCAGGAAACAAAGCTAACATACTGTCACCACGAATGATGAGGTGGTCCGAATTCCTGACTGCCTACAACTACAATTTAATCTACAGACCAGGAAAGAACATAACGCATGCTGACGCCCTGAGCCGTTGCCCCCTACCTGACATAGATGATTCAACACCAACCACATCAATCCTTCAAATCGAGACATTAGCAATCCTACCCATAATGGCAGCAGGCATTGCTAAGGAAACCACGAGAGATAGAAACCTGGCGCGGATTTTAAATTGGGTAGGTAAAGGATGGCCAGAAATTGAAAGTGACGAGACCACCAAACCATTCCGAAATAGACAAACAGAACTATCAATGTTAAAGGGATGTATACTATGGGGGGATAGGGTAGTCATTCCGAACATTTTAAGGAAACGCATACTTAAATTATTACATGAGGATCACCCGGGTATTCTCAGAATAAAATCCCTGGCAAGGAGCTATGTATGGTGGCCAGGGATGAATAAAGACATAGGGGACTGGGTAGCATTGTGCAAACGCTGCCAGGAATCTAGGCCAACACTCCCCTCTGCACCAATACATGAATGGCAAACACCTAGGGGACCATGATCAAGACTACACATTGATTTTGCAGCCAAAGGACACACATTCTTAATAGTTGTAGATGCTTACTCCAATTGGCTAGAGGTAAACATCATGCACTCCACCACTACAGAAGCTGTCAGACAACTCAGAAAACTCTTTGCAATACATGGATTGCCAGACCTAATTGTATCTGACAATGGACTACAATTCATGGCAATAACATTTGAGGGGTTCCTAGCACAACATGGGATTAGGCATGCACTGCCAGCACCAGGGCATCCGGCCACGAATGGACGGGCGGAACGCATGGTCCGTTACACGAAGGAAACATTACAAAAGCTGGAGCCTGGGGATATACAAGAAAAGATAGACAAACTGCTAAGTATTCAACACATGACACCAAGTACCACAACAAATAAAAGCCCAGCATAATTACTAATGGGGAGGAAACTAAGATCACACCTAGACAGACTACACCCCACATGTAGCCCAGAAGAACCAGCAGACTCCTCCAGTAGTTGCCACACATTCAAAACAGGAGACTCAGTATATGCAAAAAATCTCATGGGGGAACCATTGTGGATACCAGCAACAGTGACCCAAATAACAGGGCCCCGGTCATACAGGGTAGACATCGAGGATAGGAGAAACAGGAGGAGGCACATAGACCAACTCAGATCTAAGGCCACGAAGAGAAACACAAGCAAACCTGGGAAGATGGAGGAGACCCCTCAAGTGAAAACAATACAACCAGAGAAGAGTGGGGAGACCCCTCAAACGCAATCAGAAAGAGAGGGGGAGACCCTCCATAAATGAAAGAATTAACAAAACAAACCCTAACAACTATGCAGCAACCATTACTAACATTAGTCCTAGTTGGAATTCGCAAACATGTACCTGAGACTGGGAAAGAAGACGACTCGGGGGGACAGGAACAGGCCTTGGAGGAATCAACTCCTGGAGGGAGTGGCCAAGCCGACTCAACCAGCCAGGAAATTCCTGGCGGGAGCGTATGGCCAACTCAACCTTCCAGGAGGTTCCAGGGAGATGGATGGGAGAAACAGCAACTCCATCTGAACAGGCCAGAGGCAAACCCATAGATTGAGTTGCGCAGATCCAGTAGAACCCATAAGAGCCCCACCTACCTACGTAATTACGTAAGGTAGGTGGGGCACAGAGTGGTTGGACTGGACCATGTGGGGAGGGGTATTATGTATTAGCATATTCACCTGTGATTGGTTGTTCCGTAGCGGCGAGAGATTTGAAGAGCTGTCACTGGCCACAGCCGTGAGCTGCTCGACTATAAAAAAGGCTGCTGCGGTTTCTCTGGGCTCAGTCCTGGAAGTGAATAAACAATGAAAAACATCAACTGGGTCCCTGAGTCTCATTCCCACGATGCAATAGTTTCAACCCGCCCTGCTTTTCTGCAGTCCTGAGACAGGGTGCATTTAACCTCCAACCAATCAGGGGCATTAAGCTGATGTTGACACTTTGCAATCGCCTAGATAGAAGTTCTGCATTTGTGGCCAGATAATTCAGGTGCTAAAAGGAAAAATATTTTTCTTTCTTTTTGAAAGAAGGCACTCTATAGCTTTCAGACTCACACGTCCCCTATCGTGCTCAAAAAGGCCTCCTTCCATTCTTTCCCCCAAGAATCCATAACAATTTTTTTATATAGCAGATAAAAGATAGCTCTTGTTCTGTTTTTTTTTTTAAAGCAAAAGAGCGTCTCATCCCGAATGATAAGGAAAATAAAAGCATAAGGTACTTCAAGCGGTAAGCTTTTCTTTGTTGCTTGATTACAGGACGCCTGCTTTGGAAAATCCACACGTCAGAAAGTTGTTGACATTGAGATACAGTGCACTAGAGATAAGAGAGTGAAAACCACATAGGATAATCCCCCAGCAGTCTAGACAAGGAACTTCCAAACATTTACGGGAACCTGTTAGTTAAAAAGAGAAAGACACAATCGTCCCAGAAGCCCTGATCAAGAGGCAAAAGAACGGTGATAAAAAATGGGAAGCATTTGAGTGAACATTTCCCTCCCGCAAACACACATGCACACACACACACAATTTCATTGCTCACAAATGCCTACTAAGCCTTTATTGAAATCCAGGATTCGACACAGAACACTATTTGAAAATCTTTGGTTTAAGCAGGGTTACCAGCCAAGGGTATGGATGAGAATTATTATACCCACAGGCCTAAAGTTGAGAAATACCAGAATATCAGAATAACAGAGTTGGAAGGAACCTTGGAGGTCTTCTAGTCCAACCCTCTGCTCAGGCAGGAAACCCTATACCATTCTAGACAAATGGTTGTCCAATCTCTTCTTGAAAACGTCCAATAATAGAGCACCCACAACTTCTGGATATAAGCCGTTCCACTGGTTAATTGTCCTCACTGTCAGGAAGTTTCTCCTTAGTTTCAGGTTGCTTCTCTCCTTGATTATTTTCCATCCATTGCTTCTTATTCTGCCCTCAGGTGCTTTGGAGAATAGCTTGACTCCCCCTTCTTTGGGGCAGCTCCTCAAATATTGGAACACTGCTATCATGTCTCCCCTAGTCCTATTTTTCAGCAAATTAGACATAACCAATTCTTGCAACCATTCTTTGTATATTTTAGCTTCCAGTGCCCTAATCTCCTTTGTCGCTCTTCTCTGCACTCTTTCTAGAGTCTCAACATCTTTTTCGCTAGAAATGGATGCAGTATTCCAAGAGTGGCCTTCCCAAGGCCTTATAAAATGCTATCAACACTTCACATGATCTTGATTCTATCCCTCTGTTTATGCAGCCTAAAACTGTGTTGGCTTTTTTGGCAGCACACAGCTGGCTCCTATTTAAATGATTGTCCACTGGGGCTCCAAGATCCTTTGCACAGTTACTACTAGCCATTTTGTTTATTAAAAAATGTTCTGCCATTTAGAATAGAATAGAATTCTTTATGGGCCAAGTCTGATTGGACAGACAAGGAATTTGTCTTGGTGCAAATACTCTCAGAAAGATACGTTTGTCAAGTGTCAAGACACTTAATGATAGTCATAGGATACAACAAGCAATCAAACCATACTAGGAAACAGTCAGTATAGATTGTAAGGATACAAGCAACAAAGTTGCAGTTACACAATCACAAGTGGGAGGGGGTGGGTGATAAGGAGTGATGAGAAGATTAATAGTAATAGTAGTGCAGACTTTGTAATACATACAAATGGCAATAATTTGACTGAAAGAATGGAAGAAGTCATAATTCCATTTTTTTTCTTTCTTTCTTTCTTTCTTTCTTTCTTTCTTTCTTTCTTTCTTTCTTTCTTTCTTTCTTTCTTTCTTTCTTTCTTTCTTTCTTTCTTTCTTTCTTTCTTTCTTTCTTTCTTTCTTTCTTTCTTTCTTTCTTTTTAACAGAGCCTGTCCCTAAACTTGCCATATAGATGGATTGCCCATGGATCAATTGCCTTGCACACCTTCTCAAAAACAAAAAAAAAAAAAAACAGTAATTTTGAGAGAACAGCAGGATTGGAAAGTTGTTAAAGGTACTGGATTAGAAACCATGAGATTATGTCAATAATCCAAGCCAAAGCAGTGGTGGTATGCTACCAGTTCGGTCCAGCTCGGCCAAACAGGTATTAAAAGACACTACTGGTTCGGTTCCTCTGATGATCAGCTGAGAGGATAAAAGAAGCGAGAAGTATGTGGGCAGGTGGGAGGGACACTCCTAGCTTTTATTTTCTTCATCCTCTCAGCTGATTGGCATGTTGGGGATGCGTGTGCATGCGTGGTATGTGCATATGCACATGTGTATGTGAACATACAATCACCCACTGAACAGTAGAGACCAAGGTAGGAACCCACTGCTGGGCCAAACTGCCAAAAGGTGTCTAAAGATTGCATCGGATCAAACTTTGTAAATTTGACAAGAGTTGGTATATTCCAATGACTGTCTGACTCTCTTCCTAACTAAGTTTGTTCTGACTGATATGGTTGCTTTGATGAGCCTTGAGATGCCCCAGATTTACAAAGTTTGGTTCAGTTGCCATGATTCCAACCAGGAGATTGGAAACCAGGAGATTGTGAGTTCTAGTCCTGCTGTAGTTGGGTGACTTTCATGCAGTTGCTCTCCCTCAAGAAGAAGATAAGGGCAAACCACACCCAAAATCTTGCCAAGAAATCTTCAGGACTTCTCTATGAATAGGCAATATTACCTGGAGCCTATCACCAGGAGACAGTGAGTTCTAGTCTCTCCTGAGGCATGAAAGCTGGCTAGGTGACTTTGGACCAGTCCTTCTGCCTCAGCCCAACTCACCTCACCTCACAGACTTATTATTTTAGGGAAAATAGGAGGAAAAGTCTTATATTTATTATGATACTTAAATGGAATCTTGTAAATAAATAGCACCTCCTCAACCATAGGAAAAATAGTCAAACTTTTGATGCAGCAAGACATTTCTTCTACTTTTACACACACCTAAATGTATTTTTTCTCACATAAAATATTTTTTAAAAATCTTCCATAAAGCTTCTATGCTTACAGCTAGATTGTACAGGTCATCCTTGATTTACGACCAAAACTGAGCCCAAAATTTCTGTTGCTAAATGAAACATTTTGAGTTTTTGCCCCATTTTATGGCCTTTCTCGCCATAGTCATTAAGTGAATTGCAGCAGTTGTTCAATTAGTCATATGGTTGTTAAGCAAATCTGGCTTCCCCCATTGATTTTGCTTGTAAGAAATTCGCAAAAGGGGATCACACGATCCCGGAATATTGCAACTGTCATAAATATGAATCAGCTGCCAAATGTCTGAATTTTGATCACGTGACCATGGGGAATGCTGCAATGGTTGTGAAAAATGGTCATGTCAATTTTTTTCAGATCTTTGTAACTTTGAACGGTCACTAAATGAATGGTTGCAAGGTAGGGGTTATTTAGTATTTATTTATTTTTCTTCCAAGGAATTAATCTCTCATTTTTCTAGCTGAGGATAGGATTAGACCCATGATGGCGAACCTATGGCACGTGAGCCCCAGCCAAACTTACCTGCACTCAGGGGTGGGATTCAATTTTTTTAACAACCGGTTCTGTGGACGTGGCTTAGTTGGTGGGTGTGGCTTGCTGGTCATGTGACTGGGTGGGCGTGGCCAACTCAACGTCACTCACATCAAGGGGCGCTTCTCCTTGCCTGGTCTCTCATGACTGTGGGGATGCTGCAATGGTCGTAAGTGTGAAAAATGGTCATAAGTCACTTTTTTCAGTGCCATTGTAACTTTGAATGGTCACCAATTTCAGACCAAAACTCAAAAAGGGTATGTAAGCTCACGTTTGAATGTCAATCTTTCTAGCTAGCCAAGAAGCCTTGCTGAATGTCACTCATCTTGGTTCCTTGTCATTAAAAGCTTCTTTCTGGCAGCTCTGCTTCATTATTCAATTATTTCTTCAAAGTGCCAACTCCAACAGGGGAGTATTTGCTCCCAACAGCAGTGTAAAAAGCTTAAAGCAACCCTTCCCCTTTAAGAAAGTACCAGCAAAGAAAAAAAAAACTCCTTTGGAGACAGTAAGTCTGGGCATACCGCCAAGAATGCAAGAAAGGTGGAAAAAAGCAAAAGGAGATTTCTTCCGACAACTGGTTCTCCAAACTTCTTAGAAAGTTAACAACCGGTTCTAACGAATAGGTGAGAACCTGTAGAATCTCACCCCTGCCTGCACTGCACATGCGCCTGCCTCCCAGCTGATTTTTGGCCCGTTTGAGGCCATTTTCACCCTCCCAGAGGCTCAAGGGAAGCCTCTACAGGCTTAGAAGCCCGAAAAACAGGCCCATTTTTTGACTCCCAAAGGCTGCAGAGGCTTGCCTTGAGCCCCCAGGAAGGCAAAAACGGCCTTTCCCGGGCTCCAGAGGCCCTCCGGAGGCTGAAAACGGGCACTTCTGATATTTCTGGAAGGCCCATTTTTCGGCCTGCAGAGGCTGCAGAGGCTTCCTTCAAGGGCGAAAAAGGCCTCAAACGGGCCAAAAATCAGCTGGGAGGTGCATGCATGCACAGTGCAGGTAAGAGGGGTGGTGTTGTGCATGCATGTGCAGCGGGGGCGGGGTGCATTGCATTGTGGGTGCTGGCACACCACAACAAAAAGGTTCACCTCCACTGGATTAGAGAATCAGCTGCTTTCATTTGTCTTTCACATAACTGAGAGAACAAGTATATTAGGTATTCCTGATTTAACTTATTTAAAAAAAATCACTTTAGACACTTTTATATGTCACCTGATCTCCAGTCCGGCTTTAGAAGTAGGAGTGGATAATCAGAGATTTTTCATTCAACCCTTCCATTGATATTAACTGTTATTGTTGATGTTAGCTTTATTCTAACAATAGAATAAAAACATTAATTTCCCTATAGATTTAGCATTTTATTCCTGGGATAATGTTCAACGAGATTAAAGAGAATCTTTAAGGGAAAACAGGGTTTTTTGTTCTATAATGTATGCTCTACAAGTCCCCAGTTAAAAGAAAAAGAAATCTAATTAGCACTTTTTCTGCAGATAAGAAACATAATCAACACCGTAATCAAAAGTTTTGTTCCTTCTGGGAGAGAAAAACCATTCAAAAAATAAGAGTTAGTTGTAAAAAAAATCTTGACTGTTAAGGAGGTAAACTTTCTCTACACACACACACACACACACACACACACACACACACACACACACACACAGAAGGAATTTAAACGCACACAAATGCACAAAAGTTTAGTTATGCTAAACAATTTAAAAAAGAGAATTTTGGATTTTTTTTTTCTAGTAATGGATACAACTCAGTGGCTGGCATTGCAAACTGAAACCTTTTTGAGAGGAGGTGAAAGTTAAACACAAAATTTCTAGTACAGGTAATCCTGGATTTACAACCATTCATTTAATGACCGTTGAAAGTCATAACGGCACTCAAAATATGATTGTTTTCCATACCTATGACCGTTGCAGCATGGTCACGTGATCAACATATTGGCAACTGACTCATATTTATGACCGTTGCAGTGTCCAGGGGTCATGTGATAACCTTTTGTGATCTTCTGACAAGGAAAATCAAGGGGGAAGCCAGATTCTCCCAACAACTGGCTTAACAGCTGCAGTGATTCCTTAACAACTGTGGCAAGGATCACTACTAAAATTCATACATGGCTTGAAAAAATGACAAAACAGCATATAGATTTGAAACCAGAGATATTTTTATTGCGTATCTTGCCTAAAGGATACAGTAGAGAATTGATGCATTTGATTATAAATGTGTTAACAGCGGCTAGAATTGTATTTGCTAGAAATTGGAAAAGTGGAAAAATTCCAATAGAAGAAGAGGTGATTAAGAAAATGATGGAATGTTCAGAAATGAGTAAATTGACATTAGCAATTAGAGAGCAAGAAGACAAAGAATATTACAAAATCTGGCATCTATTTTATCAATGGTTAGATAAGAAAATAGAGAAGTAAAATGTGTTATAAAAAAGGAATGGTATAATATGCAAGTGGTATATATGATATTATATAATTGAATATAATGAAATGAATTGTATGTTCTCAGATTTGTTAAAACTGAGATTTGCTCGATAAGAATTATGTGAATTTGTAGTTGAGTTTAATAATGATATTATAATAATCATACAATATAATACATAGAGTTGACTTAGGTAATATGAATGAATGTTCGGAAGGGGAAGACCATTGATATTATGACATTGCACAAAAGAAATGTACGAACCGACACACTGTATTTTGGATGATGGTTTTATGTTGGTGTTTTATGTTTGTGTTTGTTAGTGTTTGCCTTTAAAAACTAAAAAAAGATTATATAAAAAAAGAATGGGATAAACTTAGACAAACTCTTTGCAACTGTTTTCATATTGCTGCATCCCAGGGTAGGTTTGTGGGCAGGCCAGCTGATCATTGGAACTACCGGTTCTCTAGAAGCGGCTCAAACCGGCCACAACCCACCATTGGTGGTGAGGTTAGGTGGGAGATGAGTTCAGGAACTCTTTTCTGTGGGGTTGATGCTGTGTGGCTGCCTAAGAATTTGAACAATTGCATGGAGCAGAGGTCTGAGCATTAGCGCATCAAAGCAGAGCATTTGACAGCAAAACGGAGCGTATGATTGCAAATTACGCAGAAATGACAACAAACTAGGGCAAAGGGAAGAAATCGATGTTCTTTGGTGAAATGTTTACCAGGCAGGATAAATTAGAGGGTGTGAGATGCCGACACTCAAGACTTCGGGGGCGAAAGCGTTTACCAGGGAGAGAAAGACGGAGGGAGACATTTTAAGATGTGCAAAGGCTGATAGAAGATTAATGGACAGCATGCGGTCTGTGGCAAAGAATGAATGACGGCCAGAAGAAATGAAAACAGGCTTTTATAAGAACGGGATTCTGCCCACATGGGAAGTGAGAATTGAGAGTGGGATGGGGGACATCAAGTTAAATACGGTGGGAAGGAGGACTTTAAAAAGTGGATGTGGATAACAAGAAGGAGCTAAGAATGGATTGGTAGTTAGTGAGTAAAGTTTGAATAGAAAAATATAGAATAGAATGGAATGGAATAAGAAATAGAATAGAATAACAGAGTTGGAAAAGGAACTTGGAAGTCTTCTAGTCTAATCCCCTGCTCAGGTAGGAAATCCTACACCACTTCAGACAAATGGTTGATCCAATCTCTTCTTGAAAACCTCCAGTGTTGGAGCATTAAAAACTTATGGAGGCAAATTGTTCCACTGATTAATGGTCCTCACTGTCAGGAAATTTCTCCTTAGTTCCAGATTGCTTCTCTCCTTGGTAAATTTCCATCTGTTGCTTCTTGTCCTGCCCTTCAGGTGCTTCTTTTTTATTTTTTATTTTATTTATTTATTTATTTATTTTTGCATTTATATGCCGCCCTTCTCCGGAGACTCAGGGCGGCTTACAGTCTATGGAGCACCATGCTAAGTGCTCGGCAATAGCCTTCATTCCATTGTATAGGTCTGCTTATTACTAGGGCTTTTTGGCCCCCCCAAGCGGCATTTTTACAAAGTCAGCTTATTGCCCCCAACAACCTTGGGTCCTCAATTTACCTCCCCCGAGAGGATGGAAGGCTGAGTCAATCTTGAGCCCGGTGGCATTCGAACCTGCACTAATTGCAGGCAGCTTGCACTAAGCGCTAGATGATTAACAGCCTGCACCACCAAGGCCCTTTTCTCTTTGGAGAATAGCTTAACTCTTTCTTCTTTGTGTCAGCTCCTGAGATATTAGAAGACTCCTATCATATCTCCCCTAGTTTTCTTTTCATTAAACTAGACATACCTAGTTCCTGCAACCGTTCTTCATACGTTTTAGCCTCCAGCTAGATTTTCCAGAGAGATGCAATACAGATAGTCCTTGACTTAAAATAGTTCATTTCGTGACTGTACAATGGCACTGAAAAAAGTGATTTTTGACCATTTTTCACACTTATGGCCATTGTAGCTTCCCCACAGTATGCAATCAAAATTCGGACACTTGGCAACTGACTCATATTTATGACCATTGCAGTGTCCCGGGGTCATGTGATCCCCTTTTGTAACCTTCCGACAAGCAAACTCAAGGGGGAAGCTAGATTCACGCAACAACTCTGTTAACAACTGCAGTGATTCACTTAATAACTTTGGCAAGAAAGGCCGCATAATGTGGAAAAACTCTTAGCCAATGTCTCACTTAGCAACAGAAATGTTGGGCCCAATTGTGGTCATTAGTCGAGTTGGTTGAAGTCCACAACCCTTAAAGTTGCCCAGGTTGGATAACATTGCTAAAACATTTGTCTCCAAACTAATTTAATTTCACACTTTGCCTGTAAAAAAATGCTTGAGCTCTCATTACCAGCATATAAATGCTTTTTTGTGTATAAATTCAGGAGTGGGATTCAGCCGGTTTGGAAGTTCTGACGATTAGTTGGCTACGCTTATCCACCCCTGCCCTAGTCTGTCCTTTACTTCAATGTTTTGCAGCCCAGCTGATTTGCGCAGCACAATGGATTGCCGCGTCTCAGCTGTTTCACTCACCGGGGCTGCAGCAGAAGGTAAGTTTTAGAGCCAAAAATGGGGTTTTTTTCAAACACTGCTCTCTTCTAGGGTCTGGAAGATTTGCCCGAATAAACAAGTCGACTGTCACAGTTCATGCAGTTAAAGCTTGTTTAATTCACAAACATTGATCTCTCTCCTCCGGCAAGAATGGCAGGAAGCCGATCAAGGTTAGCGCTGGGAGTATCTGCCTCCCAGCACCTTTATAGTTGCGGCCATGCCCCCTGCTACACGCATTTATCTCCTGTCACCCACTTCCTTCTAATTACACCCTCCCATATGATTTAATCATGGACTATTATTCTATCCTTAGCCTTACAGATTTAACAGATAATCAAAGTGAGAAGGGACCTTATAGGTCATCTAGTCCAACCCCCCCCCTGCCCAAGCAGCAGACCCTACACCATTTCCGACAAATGGCAATCCAGTCTCTTCTTGAAAGCCTCCAGTGATGACATTCCCACAACTTCCGAGGGCAACTTCTATTCTATCGGTTGATGGTTCTCACTGTCAGAAAATTTCTCCTTATTTCCAGGTTGAATCTCTCCTTGTTCAGTTTCCATCCATTATTCCTTGTCTGGCCTACAGGCGCTTTTGGAAGATGCTCTCCTGTCGCCCCAGGTCCTTCTCTTCCCTAGACTAGCCAGGCCCAGGTCCTACAACCGTTCTTCATATGTTTTAGTCTCTAGTCCCCTCATCATCCTGGTTGCTCTTCTCTGTACTCTTTCTAAAAGTTGCCTAAAGAGCTCTCTCTCGCCTTATCCTCCAAACATCTACTCACCCTGTGCTCCCCCTTATGTCTACCACCCCGGTACCCAATCCCACCCCTGTGCCTCAGCTTCACCCCACCCCCAGCGGGTTGTGGCTGGCTTCAGAGGCTTCTTTTCTGACTGCCAATCACCAGACGCCGCATCCCAGGTTGGCGTCTTTTGACGGATCCACAATGTCATTAGCTCTCGGGAAGCTTGATCCGGGATATCCCACAGCCGCTTTCCCCAATCGAGCCCTTACGAGATAGCTGGTACGACTCCCGGAGCAAGACAACTGCGCACACACACACTCACTGAACCGGTTGTTACACCGGTTGAATCCTCCCCCTCCCCTGTATAAATTATATACATGCATTTCGAAGCACAGAATGGGACCTTCAGTCTCCTGCCCTTGGCCACACCTTTTATTTATTTATTTATTTTATTTGATTTGATTTGATTTGATTTGTCAATTGCTTACAAGATAATAGGTATAAGTATATATATATAGTTATGAATACATGAAATGAGTACATATAAGAAAAATAAAAGAAACAATAGGACAGGGACTGTAGGCATGTTGGTGTGCTTATGCATGCCCCCTACAGACCTCTTAGGAAAGGGGTGAGGTCAATAGTAGACAGTCTAAGGTTAAAGTTTTTGGGGTTTGGGGAAGAAACCACAGAGTCAGGTAGAGTATTCCAGACATTGACCACTCTGTTGCTGAAGTCGTATTTCCTGCAATCAAGTTTGGTGCAATTAACCTTGAGTTTGTATCTATTGTTTGCTCTTGTGTTGTTATGGTTGAAGCTGAAGTATTCATTGATAGGTAGGATATTGCAATGTATGATTTTATATACTATACTTAGATCGAACCGAAGGCAGCGTAGTCCTAGGTTTTCTAGGTCTAGAATTTCAAGTCTGGTGGCATAAGGTATTCTGCAATGAATAGAGGAGTGGAGAACTCTTCTTGTGAAATATTTCTGGACTTTCTCAACTGTGCTAATATCAGATATGTAATGTGGGTTCCAGACTGATGAGCTGTATTGGAGTATTGGTCTAGCAAATGTTTTGTATGCTCTACTTAGTAGTGTGATATTACCAGAGAAAAAGCTACGTAGGATTAGGTTAACAATTCTTAATGCCTTTTTGGCTATGTAGTTACAGTGGGCTCTAGCACTTAGGTCATTAGAGATGAGTATTCCAAGGTCCTTTACAGAGCTTGGATCATCAACAAGGTCTTTTTCTTCCTACAGGCTTCTGCCCATTTAACTCCAGCTTTCCTTCTTGCCTGGCCGTCCCTTACCCATTCATCCTGGCCAATGGGCCTCTGCCCCTCCACACCACACCCTTCAGTGCGGCCCATTCACTGAAACACCATTTGTCCTGGGCTTTTGGCCACACTGGACAGTTAGCTGCCAGCCAATCAGATGGCAACTTGCTTCTTGGCTGCCACATGGTGCTTTGAAATCAGTCTTGATGCTTGGCAATTTCCTGGCAATATTTTTGAGTGGTTTCATTTCTGAGTTTTGTATCTGGGAGTTTAACAGGCATGGGCTTTTCCTAATTGGCTAATGTCTCTTTATAAAAAGGATACCCTCAGTTTTTCCATTCCAAAACATAGAACTTTAAAACTTCCTATCTTGGCAGCTGCCGAAAACTCATCTCTCTTATGGGAACCCAGAAACCAACTTCTGAAATGCATAGGTGTTTCTCAAAAGGACACATACAAAAGATGTTGGCTTTAAATCAGAATTAAGACATAACTCTGATCATTTCAAGTCTTTAAATAAGTTGTCATCAACTTAAGACGACAAGCTTTAGATTTCTGTTTACTTACTGAGTTTAGTTGTTAAGTGAGTTTTGTACCATTTTATCACCTTTCTTTAAGGACTGACCGTAAAAACATTTTTATTTGTTATTTATTTGTTTAATTTTTAATAGGTTGATACAATTAGAAGGCACTTCATCCCCAAATTTTGGGGCCCTCAAATTGAATTTGCAACTACCAATCTTTTCCAGTTCCTAGGAGGGTAGTCAGTGCGAATTCTTCTCCAGATGTTTAGACCTTTCACAGTTTTCTATCCTTCTTCATCATTTGTAGTAGCCCTGATAATGTGCATCATTGGCACCATGAATTATGCAAGGTGAAATTAATGTGCCAAAGTGCTCATTCATTACTGCAGGCCATTCTGTCCTTCCAAAGAATTCAGTGGCTGCGATTCAAAAAGAGTCATAATCTTATTTTTAGAAAGTTGACTCAAGTGTGATATATAAGCACACACACACACACACACACACACACACACACTCAAATATTCTATAGTGTGTGTGTGTGTGTAGAAGAGGGGGAGAGGAGAGAAGAAGAAGGAAGAGTGGGAGGGAAAGGAGGAGGAAAAAGAGAGGGAGTAAGAGACAGGGAGAAAGGGACACGGGGAGGGAGGGAGAAAGAGAAAGGAGAGAATGGGAGGGCAAGAAGGAGAGGGAGAGAGAAAAGGAGAGAAAGGGGGACAGGGGAGCAGGAGGGAGCGGGAAAGGGAGAGAGAAGGGGGACGAGAAAGGGAGAGGAAGAGGAAGGGACAGGGAGAGAGAGGGAGAAGGAAAGGGAGAGAGAGGGAAAGGGAGAGGGAGGGAGAGAGAAAGGGAAAGAGAGGGTGGACAGGGAGAGAGAGGGAGAGGGAGGGTGAGGGAGGGAGAGAGGGAGATTGCGGTGGATATTGAATCTCGAAACTCTTGAATTTGCCAGAGCTAAAAAATCATCAATACTGCTATTACAATGGCACTGAAAAGAATAGTTTACAACCAATTTTAACACTTACAACCGTTGCAACATCCCCATGGTTAAGTAATCAAAACTCAGATACTTGGCAACTGACTCCTACTTATGACGGTTGCAGTGTCCTGGGGATCGCGTGATCTCCTTTTGCCAGCTTCTGACAAGCGAAGTCAATGGGAGAAGCCGGATTCACCTTAACAAGCAGGTTACAAACTTAACAACTGCAAAACTGGGGCAAAAGGCTCAGTTAACAAATGTTTCATTTAGCAACAGAGATGGTGGTCGTAAGTTGAGGACTATCTGTATAACGCGTGAGCTGAGATTTTGCACAAGCAATCCCAACATGGAATTGATTGAATCTAAAACTGAAGTTTGTTCACCTAGAGAGTTACTTCTCAAATCATCTTGATATTCAGACATTTTTACTGAGGGGACCCTAGCTAATTGAAGTAGTAATAAATACAGGTAGTCCTCGACTTACAACCGTTCATTTAGTGACTGTTCAAAGTTATGACACTGAAAAAAGTGACTTAGCCCCCATTTTTCACACCTATGATCATCGCAGCATCCTTATGGGATCAAAATTCAGGCCCTTGACAACAGATTCATATATATGACAGTCACAGTGTCCTGGAAAGGTCTCGTGATCCCCTTTTGCGACCTTCTGACAAGCAAAATCAATGGGGAAATCCACCCTCACTTAACAACCATGATACTAGGTTAACAATTGCAGCGATTCATTTAACAAAATGGTGGCACAAAAGGTCATAAAAAAGGGGCAAAGCTCACGGAAGAACTGTTTTTCTTAGCGACATAAATTTTGGGCTAAGTTGTGGCCATAAGTCGAGGACTCCCTATCGTTGGGAGCTGGGATAGAAAAAGTTTATTTTTAAAAGATGTTTTAAAAATGAAAAAGATGGGAAAGTATGCATGCATGCAGCTGTGATCCTTATCTTGTTTGCTGAAAAAATATGAATTCCCATCCTCTTAAAAATAAAATGGTAGATACGTGGTCCTCCTTTAACATTTTTGCATTATTTATTAGTCGTCCAGTTCTGCAAACTTGAAAAAAACTGATCAACAGTTTAAACTGAAGTTGGTGTGTTCTCTGTCTTGAAATAATAGGAAACACCATAGCCAATTTTCACCAATTGCATCACTGAAATTCAACTGCCTAATTAATTTGTAGTCTCAAGGTGGCATAGCGTAGATGGCAAAAGGTAGCATAGAATATGGAATTGGAAACTAGAATTGGAATTGGAAGGGAAGGGAAGAGAAAAGTAGAAGAGAAGAGAAAATAGAACAAAATAGAATGGAATGGAATATAAACCTTATTGTCACTTTAAATGTATACTAATCAGCATACATTAAAATGAAATTTATTGCATTCAGTTCTCAAAAGATAACCATTATGCATATCCACACCTACCCACATATATTACGACAGAGAAACAACAGTCTAGTTCAGATGCATATATGTACATGGCGAGAGAAAGTTCAGATGCATATATGTACATGGCGAGAGAAATAAATCTTGCAAGTTTATCAGACGGATGGCCTAGGGAACAAAGCTGTTACAGAACCTGGCAGTCCAGCTACAAATATTTCGAAACCTCCTCCCATAGAGGGGAACAACAGAAATGGGGACTGTGCAGTGTATGTGTGTGTGGGTCTTTCACAATACTTCGAGTTCTAAGCACAGAGCGCTTATAAGCTTGAATAACGGGAAGCGAGATTTCTATAATCTTCTCCATTGTCCTCACTACTCGCTGTAGGGGCTTTCTATCCGAGGCATTGCTTTCCCCAAGCCAAACAGGGAAGCAGCTTGTTAAAGAATGTAAATCCAATCCAATACTCACTCAGACATTCCAAGCTTTACACCTTTGTAAGCTTCTGGCAACTGTGAGAGTAGATTTTTCCCAACTTTAGCAACATTAAGCTGTGTGAACTGCAACCATGCTAGCTAGGGAATTCTGGGAGTTGCATTCCACATAGCTTAAAATAGATGAAGTTAAGAAAAACTGATAAAAAAACTGGGAATATAGCAGGAGATAGAGAGTAGGACTCTACATTTGACGCAAACCACAAAGATAAATGTTGAATAGAAAGTAGAGGTATCCTTGACTTAACAGTTGAGCCAAACAATTATGTTGCTAAGTGAGGATTGGTTAAAGTGAGTTTTGCCCCATTTTACGACCTTTCGAGCCACAGTTATTAAATTAGTAACACAGTTGTTAAATTAATCTGGCTTCCCCATTGGCGTTGCTTGTCAAAAGGTCGCAAAAGGGGGTCACGTGGCCCCAGAACACTGCAACCGTCATAAATATGAGTCACTTGCCAAGTACCTGTATTTTGAACAAATGACCATGGGGATGCTGCAATAATAGCTATAAGTGGCCTTGGTGGTGCAGGCTGTTAATCATCTAGCACTTAGTGCAAGTTGCCTGCAATTAGTGCAGGTTCGAATCCCACCAGGCTCAAGGTTGACTCAGCCTTCCATCCTCTCGGGGTAGGTAAATTGAGAACCCAAGGTTGTTGGGGGCAATAAGCTGACTTTGTAAAAATGCTGCTTGGGGGGGCCAAAAGCCCTAGTAAAAGGCAGGCATATACAATGGAACGAAGGCTATTGCCGAGCATTTAGCATGGTGCTCCTTAGACTGTAAGCCGCCCTGAGTCTCCAGAGAAGGGCGGCATATAAATGTAAATAAAAATAATAATAAAAAAAGTGTGAAAAATGGTCCTAAATCACTTTTTTTAAGCTTTAAAATAGACTTTAAAAATCACATTTTTCAACGGTGTTGTAACTTCGAATGGTCACAAAACGAACTGTTGTAAGTCAAAGGCTACCTGTAGTACTTGTAACTCCATAGATTCCTAACCAGATTTAGTTGTTGATCTGTTGGCTCTTAACTCTGTCTAGAATCTGGGTAACCTTGAATTCCTCCTGCAGTGTTTTAATATGTGCCTTCAAATGAAAGCATTGAGATGAACTTGGCTAATCCGAGAAAGCTAGATTAGATCAGATCATTTAATCCTAGGGTAGGAGACCACCAGGAGATCCTGGGGCATAAGTCAAGTCTCAAAGGCATGTTGGAGTTGTTGTTTTTTCCACCATATCCTTGGCTTTTGCATTCAGAAAGGATGGCGGTGGGTAGACGCCATCCTGCAAAATGTTTTTCCTTGCTTGCTTGCCGGATGTGATTAACTGGGGCCGCAACGTAGTCTTGGATCTCTTTGGAAGGCTGCCCACCATGTAGGGTTCAGGGAACTTGGGGGAACAGATTCACTGTTGGGGGGAGGGGAGGAAAAGAGCGTTGCTAACGGGGAAGAAGTGGAGCCAAGCGAAGAAGGACGGCTGCCATCTTGTGGCTACATCGCTCTGCTTGACACCTGCAGTTGCATAATAAACCCTGGAAAAGAGTTGTTTTTCAAAGGGAAACAACATGGAAAAACAAAAAAAGGGGGATATAAAATTGTGGAAGTTGCTTTATTGCAAGAAGGAACCCAGGAAGGACTCCTCAAAAGAAGAGAACTATATTTAATTCCTTCCTTCCTTCCCTTCCCCCCCCCCACCTTCTTTCTTTCTTTCTTCTTTCTTCTTTCTTTCTTTCTTTCTTTCTTTCTTTCTTTCTTTCTTTCTTTCTTTCTTTCTTTCTCTTTCTTTCTTTTTTCTTCCTTCCTTCCTTTCTCTTTCCCTTTCTCTCTTTCTTTCTTTCCGCTTGTATGTGTGCACACTTCATTTTTCTTAGAAAAAATAATAGGAAATGCCTAAAACTTCTCCTTCCCATTTCCAACTCCCTTTCCTCTTTCTCCTTCCTCTTATATCTCTTTGCTTCCTTCCTTCCTTCCTTCCTTCCTTCCTTCCTTCCTTCCTTCCTTCCTTCCTTCCCACCTTCCTTCCTTCCCTCCACTTTCCTTTTCTTCCTTCCTTTTCTCCCTCCATCGCTCTTCCTTCCTTCCTTCCTTCCCACCTTCCTTCCTTCCCTCCACTTTCCTTTTCTTCCTTCCTTTTCTCCCTCCATCGCTCTTCCTTCCTTCCTTCCTTCTTTCCTTCCTTCCTTCCTTCCTTCCTTCCTTCTTCCTTCCTTCCTTCCTTCCTTCCTTCCTTCCTTCCTTCCTTCCTTCCTTCCTCCCTTCCCCCCTCCCCTTCCCTCACTTGTTTGAGTTGAGTAGCCTTATTAATCTTGAAACAAATCAATAAATAATGTTGCAGGATTGGATTCCTGCCTTGCGTTGGGGTGGATGGGTTTTAGGCTAGAGAGGTGTTGTGGTCTATTTGCAACCAGGTTGTGTTGCTCACAGCACAACTTGGGCAAGAGGCAAGTGCTAGGTTCCACAATGAAACTTCCCCTGCCCCTTGCACAAAACCATCTGCCCCTCTCCCGCCACCCCACTACCCTCCCCTGGGCTTCCAACCTGGAAAGGTTGAGAAACTCTGTGTTAGATGACCATCAAGAACGCTTCCCAACTGGACATTCAAGGGTGGTGGGTGATCGCCCCCTAGTGACTGATTCACATATAAGAAACCGAAAAGCTTTGCCAAGGTTGTACAGGTAAAATCCTTGACCTACAACAGTTCACTTAATGACCGTTCAAATTTACAACAGTAGTGAATAAAAGCGACTTACGGCCATTTTCCACACTTACAACCGTTGCAGCATCCCCATGGCTACGTGAGCAACATTCAGCCATTTGGCAACGGACTCCTATTTATGATGGTCGCAGCGTTCCCCTACCCCCCCCACCCGTCACACAATCTCCTTTTGCGACCTTCTAGCAAGCAAAGTCAACCTGGGGGGGAAACCAAGTTTCACTTAACAACCGGGTTCCTCATTTAACCACAGGAATGATTCACTTAACATTTGGGGCGAGAAAGGTTGTAAAAAGGGGCAAAATTCAACTAACAAGGGTCTCACTTAACAACAGAAATTTGGCAGGGGGCGCGCACTCAATGTTGGACGTAAGTCGAGGACTACCTGTATTCCCCTAAAGGCGGGAGGGCGCAGGGGGAGGAGGGAGGGCGGGGCTTGCTTGCTCTCTCTCTCTCTCTCGCTCTCTCGCTCTCTCGTTCTCTTTTTTTTTTTTTCCCCACACCCCGCGCGCGTGCGCCAGAGCGTGGGCTCCGCCTCCTCTCCTGCGGCTGGCGCGCGCGCGCCCGGCAGGCCGAGGGGGGCGCAACGCGGGAGCCCCGTCGCCCAGCAACCTCCGCGGGAGTGGCGGCCCGAGCGCGCTGCGCATGCGTGTCTCGGCCCCCTGCGCCGGCTGAGGCGGAGCTGACGAGGCCGCGCGGGCTGCGATTTCATCATGCGGAAGGCAGCGCCTGCCCGCCCTCGGCCCGCCTGCCCGCCCCCGACCGCGCCGCTCCTCCATGCCGTGGAGCTTTAGCGTCGCGATCGGCCGCCTCATCATCATCCGCAGCAGCTGCAGCAGCGCCCGCCTTCTGGCCGCCCTCCTGCCCGGCGCCTCTCTCCACGCGGCCCGCCCCTCCTCCTCTTCCGCCAGCCCCCGGCCCTACTCTCGCCGCCAGATCCCGCCGGATCCCTGCCCCGGCATCGGCACCAGCATGGACGGTCCCGCCGCCGAAGCGCTCCTGGCGCCGCTCAGGCAGGCGGTGAGGCAGCAGGTGAGGAAAAATCCCGCCGTTCGCTCGACTACATATCCCATCTGTGGAGGATGGGCGCGGAAGCCCCTTGCGGGGAGGAAGGCGGAGATCGGCCTTCCCAGATCTAGGGATCCTCTCCCTTCCCCCACCTCATCTCTTGGGCTGCAAAGGAGGTGGGGAGGGGATGATGGGGAGTGTAGTCCATCCCCAAAGGGTCTCACGGGGAGAAAATTTAGTTTAGCACTTGAGGCGGCTCCCCCCCCCCCCCCGGCTTCCTTCCTTTTATGTAGAGGGGGCTCCTCTGATCAAGATTGTGGGAAAACTCCCATCTGGGTTGGCTGAGGAAGATGGGAGTTGAAGTCCGGCATGCGTCCCTGGGAGGGCATATATATGCTAAAGGAAAGTTGCCCTGTTGAGTTTTGGGAGAAATAAGATTCTGAATCAAAGGGTCTCTTGAATCTTCTATCATTAAAAACAACAAAAACAACACAAATTTGCATAGTTGGTGCGGGGAGGCTGGCTCTTAAATTACCATTTTAGTTTCTGAGATAATTGGTATAATTGGCAAATTGGTAAAGCTTTCCTCTCACCACTCCCCTCCAACTATTAAATCCAATTGATCTTCCCTCATAGTTGCTGGAAGCAAATCTTCCTTATCTTTCCACCACCACCCCCTTCCCCCCAATTTGCTGGTTATCCTGTGATTTCTCAGCTTCTGCAATGACTTATGGTCATTTGAGGCCCTCTCACCTCCCCAGGGTCAGCCAATGGCACCTGCAAAAGAGGAAATCCACTGGCTTTTTGGAAAATGGTCAACTTGGCTTGTCCCAATGAAACTTGTCCCTTTGGTCCCTTTTGGTGCTCTTGCGTATATCCTCGTCATTTGGCTTCTTGTGCTTGGAAGACAACGTTGATAATGTGCTTCTTGTATTCTCAGTAACTGATCTCCCTGTGTGACCTTTGCTTAAGTTTCTAAGTTTGACCTCAGAAATCTACCACCAGGATTGTAGATGTGTCTTGGAAGTTTTGGGCCACCTGTGTTTCATCCATTTTCTTGATGTAGCCTCTATTCTTTGGTTTTCTTTGGCAGAGAAAAGGCCCTTTCCAATTGTTAGGATAAAATTTCCTTTCCTTGGATCGGCTTTTTATATAAGTTATCCAGCCTTTTAGGTGGTAATTGCTACTCTTAAAAAGGCTGGGTTTATTTGACAGTCAAATGGATACAGGTAGCCCTTGTTTTATGGCTTTAATCAGGATTGGAATTTCATGTCACTAGACCTGGTTTTTTTTTAAATGATCATTTTAACATGGTTGTTAAATGGACCACAGTATCTTTAAGTAAATACAGCTTTCGCAGCTGATTTTGCTTGTCAGGTTGGGAAGGTCACTAACTAATCAGTAACCACAAGACTTAACCGTCGTAAATGTAAGCCAGTTGCCAAGTGCCAGAATTGCAATCACATAACTGTAGGATAGTGGTCTGTGAGGGTCATAACGTTGAGGATGGGTCATAAGTCACTTTTTCCAAGGCTGTTGTAAGTTTGAACCGTCACAAATTGGGGACTAAAGACTGTAGATCTGTTTGTTCAAGATTTACACCTACACTTGTGCCTCTTATTTTTTGCTTAGCTAGTCAAGGGGGGGGGTGCATCAAAGTGTCTTTTAGGAACAGGATTGGTAGCATCTTAATTGGAATAAGCTTTGTCTTTTTCTGAATCATCCTGCACCTCCCAAAACTGATTGAAGCACAAGAAGTGCTTGAAGAAAAAAACCCCCAAGGATCTGGATTCAGAGCTTGGAAGCATCTATGAGCAGCGGCTTAACCCTTGAATGCCATGTGCGTTTTCTAGAAATACTGCTTTTTGTCTGCCGAGTTAAGGGGAAAAATTGAAAAAAATTCAGGCTGATCCAGGATGGAATTGGAGAATCACAATGTGATGTAACATTGCCAAGAGAGGCTCCTTAGTCAAATGAAGCGGAAGCTTAGGCAGGCAGTCTCGAGTTACAACAGTTTATTAAGTGACTGTTCAAAGTTACAACAGCAGTGAAAAATGGGACTTATGGCCTTTTTCATCGTTATTGATCTTTGCAGCATCCCCATTATCATGTGATTAAAATTCAGAAGCTTAGCAACTGGTTCGTACTTATGACGGTTGCAGCACCCTAGGGTCATGTGATTGCTTTTGCAACCTGACAAGGAAAATCAATGGGCAAGCCAGATTTGCTTAACTTACCAGCTGCAGTGATTCACTTAACAACCGTGGGCAAGAAAAATCATAAAACGGGGCAAAGCTCACTTAACAAATGTCTCACTAAACAGAAATTTTGGGCTCAATTGTGGTCGTAAATCAAGGACTATCTATAGTGACAATTTCAGCCTTTGTTCTAAAGCAGTGTTGTCAACCTTGGCAACTTTGAGATGAGTGGACTTCAACTCCCAGAATTCCCCAGCCACCCATCTCAAAGTTGCCAAGGTTGACAAACACTGCTGTAAAGTCAGCCTTCTTGTTTCAGTGGGGCAGGAAGTAGAGCTCTTTTGAATCCACCCAGGAGATCTCCTTAATCAGAGATCAGTGTGGCTGGGATGGGTTAATGTTTTTGTGCTGCAGTGGTGCCTGATGCAATAAAGGACTATGTTTAAAGGGCGGATCCTTCTGCTTGTTATATATATAGGACAAAGCTGCACTAAAATTTGCCACATCAGTATGCGGGGCTGGGCAGGTTCTTTCGAAGAAGGGGTTGCCTGGTGATCCCCTCCCTCCTTCCATTTTTCACCCCCGTTTCTCCTTCTCTGCTGCTTGAAGAAATCTTAGTATCTCTGTTCCCTTCAAAACACATATGCTAGAGGTTTTCAAACTCAACAGCTTTAAGACTTGTGGACTTCAACTCCCAGAATTCCTCCTCCAGTCATGTTAGCTCAGGAATTCTGAGAGTTGAAATCCACAAGTCTTAAAGCTTCCAAGTTTGAAGACCCTTGACATATGCTTTACCTAGCATTTCCTTTCTATTTCGTTTTCCCTCGTACTAAGAGCGCTGCAGATTTGCAGTGCTGATTTCTGCAATAGCCATGCTTGTCTTCCCTTTTCCTTCAATCCACACCGGCTGAATTTTCTCTTTTTTAAAAAAAAAAAACAAAACCCTTTCAGTTCCCTCCCTCCTGCCACGCAAACGGCAGCTTTCTTTTAAAAATAGAGGCAGTTCTTGAGAACTAGCAGGCGTCTTCCTTTCCCGCTTTGCATTGTTAAAGTTCATGATTTGTCATAGTTGGAGTTGCCCTCTTGTGGAGAAACCCAGAGTCACACAACTGAATGGATAACACCATCATCATCAATCAATCAGAATAGAGCTGGAAGGGATCACTGAGGCCTTCTAGTTCAACCCGCCTACTCAAGCCGAAGCCCAAAATTTCTATGGTTAAGCAAGAATTTGTTAAGTGAGTTTTAGGGCCTTTCTTGCCACAGTTGTTAAATGAATCTCTGCAGTTGGTAAGTTAGTATCCGGTTGTTAACGGAATCTGGTTTCCCCGTTGACTTTGCTTGTCAGAAGGTTGCACGTGACCCTGGGGCACTGCAACCGTCATAAGTATGAATCAGTTGCCAAGTGTCTGAATTTTGATCACATGATCATGGGGATACTGCAATGGTTG
Organism: Bungarus multicinctus; assembly: GCA_023653725.1. Lineage (NCBI taxonomy): Eukaryota > Metazoa > Chordata > Lepidosauria > Squamata > Elapidae > Bungarus > Bungarus multicinctus. The sequence goes on along the minus strand of CM042840.1, from coordinate 5,900,488 downwards.
TGACTATGAAAAGCAGTGATAAAGTCACCTTTTTCAGTGCCATTGTAAATAGGATTGTTCTGAAGTTCAAGACAAGGTCTTGTGTTTGACACTTAAAATGAAATCAACTTCATGATTTGCTCTTTATTCTATTTCATGTCTTTCAAAAAATTAGAAAATTACTTATTAAATGTATTTGCTGCCTGTCTTGCTGCATTTAATTTTCTTTTCTTTTTTCTATGCAGTTTCTTCCACACACCAAGTTTATAGGATTGTCTGTGTTTCAGCAGAGGGCAGATAGCCATTGGTCACAGATCCTTGAATTTAGTTTTCTGTCCTGAGCAGGAGATTGAACTTGATGCCTTCAAGAGGTGAACTCTACGTTTCCCTGGCCTAAACTTTATCTTTGAACTATTATTTTTTTTCCTAGGGAGAGCTTGTTCGAAAGTTGAAGGATGAGAAGGCTCCTCAGATGGATGTGGACAAAGCTGTGGCTGAACTCAAAGCTCGGAAGAGAATCCTAGAAGCCAAGGTAAGCCTTCAAACTTCCTGTTTTATTTTATCCAGAATAAATTGCTAATTTCACCCATAAAACATTAATTCAGAGTTTCATATCAGCAGGATAAAATATGCAGCAAGACTTTACGGTTCTCCTCAGTTCCCTAGCAAAGCCACACACAAAAATCCTCATTTTTAATGAAATACAGTTACACTAAACTTCCATTCATTTTAATCATGGCAGTTACAAATAAGACAGCTCCTATATTTTGGGTTGAGATTGGCAAGTGCTGATAACTGATATAAAACCTAATATCCAGGTTTTTGAAGTAGCAGATGGAAGAACAAGATGAAATTAATTGCATCAGAAACAAAATTTTCTGAGCTCCATGTGGCCCTTGTGCTCAACCTTATAATTTAGGATTGCAGCAGCCATTGGTCCTTGTTTTCTAACTTCATCAGGTAATACTTTGGCTGGTATTTTATTTTGGAGTAGGTTTCCCATGCTCCTTTTCTGAAAATACAGGTAGTCCTCCACTTACAATCACGACTGAGCCCAAAATTTCTATTGCTAAGCGAGACATTTGTTAAGTGAATTTTGTCCCATTTTACGACCTTACCTGCCAACGTTTGTTAAGTGAATCGCTGCAGTTGTGAAGCTAGTAACACGGTTGTAAAGCGAATCTGGCTTCCCCAGTGACTTTGTTTCTCAGCAGGTCACTAAAAGAAATCACATGACCCCAGGATTGCAACTGTCATAAATATGAGTTGGTTGCCACGAATCCTGGATTTTGGATCCGTGCCCCTGGGGGTGCTGCAACAGTCATAAGTGTGAAAACAGGTCATAAGTCCCTTTTTCAGGGTTGTTGTAACTTCGAATGTTCACTAAACGAACTGTTGTAAGTCAGGCACTGCCTGTATATCAGTCTTTTAAAAAATGAGCCTCACAGCATTTTTTTATGGCATGGGTCTGGGTTATATGAAGGATAACTTTTTCCCTATTTTAACTGCCCGTTCTATCAGATCCGGCAAGAGGAGATGCATGGCACGTCTGTAAGGATCTTCAGGAAATGGGTTTTCTTCATTATGATGCCTGCTTATAGAACACCCTCAGCCCCCCTCCCCCCCCCCCCCCCCAAAAAAAAAAGATTCAGCTCCAGCCCTTTTGATTTTCTGGATGTCCCTCATTTTATATGTTGCAAACTATCCATGTGCGCAAATTATAATTACACATGGTGGGTGCACGTGCCTTCTGTGTGTTTTATTTTTTAGGAGCTGGCTCTGCAGCCTAAGGATGATATTGTGGACAGGGTTAAAATGGAAGATACCTTGAAACGGAGATTTTTCTACGACCAAGCATTTTCTATTTATGGAGGTACTGTGCCTCTCCACAGCATGGCTTTCTTCCTTGTAATTAGCTGTCAGTTTTATAACATGTATCATTTATTTTTAAAAATACTTAATATGTATATAAATGAGACATTTAATTAGCAATAGATATCCTAATGTTCTCAGTCCAGCTCAAAGGAAGGCAAAATATTAGATACAGTTAAAAACAATCTTTGTTTTAAATTACTTATTTTAATGTTTGACACTGCCCTAAGTCACCTGTGTGTGACTTTAATCAACAAAAGGAAAAATTCACATTGAAATAATGAAACCATGCATTAAAGCTTCAAGGTAAACTGCTGAACTCATCTGAGAGAGTGCTAGAGAAAGCGATTTCTTTCTCCCATGAAGAGAGGTAGAAGCATGTAGGGACAAAATGTTTTTCTTTTTGCTCACAGACAGAATGATGCAGGTAATATAAATGCTTAATATTAAAATTTCATAGGAACAGTAGAAGAAACTCAATTCTCTAACCTGTAGCTTGAAGTAAGCACAGTCCTTTTTGCTTAAAGGCTAAGTACAAGTTTTATGTTCTGACAATCTGATTTGACTCCCTAGTATTCCAAAAGGTGCCTGCCTGCCTTCTTACCTCCCCCTCTCCCTCCCTTTGTCTTCTCCTTCCCATCTACTCCTCCTCTGCCTCATTCCCCTCTTCCTCTTTCCTCTTCTTCCTTCCTCCCCTTCCTTCCTGCCTGATTGCCTTGTCTTTTCCCTCCATCTTCCTCCTCTGCCTCCTTCTCTTTTCTCTCCTTTCTGCCTCCCTCCCTACTTCTTCCCTTGTCTTCTCCCTCCCATCTAATCCTCCTCCTCCTCCTCTGCCTGATTTCTCTCTTTCTGTTCCCTCATCCTTCCTCTTTTGTCTCTTTCCTCTTATCTTTCCTTCCTGCCTTCTGTCCTCCCTCTCTCCCTCCTTTCTTTGTCTTCTCCTTCCCATCTACTCCTCTTCTTCTGCCTCATCCCCCTCTTCTTCTTCCTGCCTCCTTCCTCTTCTGTCTCTTTCCTCCTTTTCCTCCCTTCCTCCTTCCCTTCCCTCAGATCAAACAGAAAATGTTAACAGGATTTGTACCTGTACTGTTTCTGCAGGAGTGAGTGGCCTGTATGATTTTGGTCCTGTGGGTTGTGCTTTGAAGAACAACATAATACAAACCTGGAGGCAGCATTTCATCCAGGAAGAGCAGATTTTTGAGATAGACTGCACCATGCTCACGCCTGAAGCTGTTCTGAAGTAAGCAACAGACCCTCTCCGTGTAAAAGTTAGCTTTCCAAATCCTCCATCTCTTTAAACGTTTTTTTAAAAAGAATCTTCCTTTACTGCAACTTTCTACAAACCCAGTTCTCTTTTTCAGGGTGTAATCTCTCTATTACAAAATGTGATCTGTCTGGCCTGAGTCCTGTCAGGGAAATAGGACGGTATATAATACAATAAATAAATAAACAAACAAACAAATAAATTTAAATAAAATTGTGTGATTGCATCTGGAATATTGTGTGCCTTTTTGGTATGCTGGAACAACAAAGGCATAAAGTAGAACTAAAAAGGGTTCAGAGGAGGCCAACTCAGATGATGCAGAGGCTGAAGCAACTTTCCTAAGGAGGAAAAATTGCAATATTTGGGCCTTGTAGTCTGGAAAGGAGGGGGATGAGGGGTGGGGGCATGATTTAAGTGCATAAAACTAAGCACATAGTAGGAATCAAGTGGAAAAGAAGAAGCTATTTTCTTCCCAAAAATATTGCAATCAGAAGTCACTCAGTGAAATCAGATGCTAGAAGAATCTGGACAGATCAAAAGAAAATATGATAATTCACCTTTAGAATTCACTACTGTGACATGCATTGCTAGTGGCCAGTTTTAATTGGCTTCAAAAACAAACATAAAATACCAATTGAGAGGAAGACCTGGAGAGCAGGACTGTTACCAGTCTTGGTGGCAGTGGAGGTTCCCTTTGAAGCTGTCAGCTGGGAGACTTGTGGACTTTGGGAACAATTGATGGGCCCCTGTGAGAACAGACTGCTGAATTGGTTGATTCTTAAAATCTCTGCAGTTATTAAACGAATCTGGCTCCCCCCCCCCCCCCCCCCTTGACTGTTCACTAGAATCCCTGGGGCGGTTTTTTTTTTTTTTTTTTTTGCAAACAGCAGTCATGTGATCCTGGGACACTGCAACCATCATAAATACATGCCAGTTGCCAAGTAACTGAATTTTGACTACACGATGTGTGGAATCTGTGATATTTGTAAGCGTGATGACTTATTATAAGTCACATTTTACAATGTCATAGCATCTGTCACTAAATGAACGTCTTAAGTTACTAGTATTCACTCTCTTTTGGGTAATATTGGTATTTTCCCTTGCAGGACCTCTGGACATGTGGACAAATTTGCAGACTTCATGGTGAAAGATGTAAAAAGTGGAGAATGCTTCCGAGCTGATCACCTCCTGAAGGGTATGCTTTGTGTTATTCATTGCCTCTATCTAATTTCATCATAAAATTAGTTTATGTTGATGTTTAGGGCCTGTCTGTGACTTCTTGTCCTAACATCCACTCCACTCCACAGCAACTGTTGGTATCTTACAAATAAGAATTAAAAGACAGCATAATGTCTCAGTCACCCAGGTCATCGTTGTCTCAAAGATGCTTTTTCAAGAGGCAACTTTTGTTTGTTTTTCTCTTGAGGAAGAAGAAAGGACTGTTGGTTTGAAAAAGGGGTAAAAGAGGCCATTTGTGTTAACATGTTAACAGAGGGAGCGGGACTACCTGTCTCCTCTTTACAAGGCAGTCCTTTCAGCAGTTCCAAGAAAGTTCCACCCCCATTTGCATCCTGACTCAGGCGATTCTGAGGGCACAAATAAACCCCCAAGTGGCCTCGAGCACTCAGGGAAACTTAACGACCAGATGGCTGCAAAGAAATGCCATCCTTCCAAACCCTCCTCCCCCAATTCCCCCCCACCCTCCAATCCTGTCAGAACTAATCCTTCTGTTGCCCCCACAATCCTGCCAGAACTGATGAAGCTTCCTAGGTGAGAAGCAAAATTTCTTCTTCCTCAGGGGAAAAAACAGTTCATTTGCCCTTTGGAAAAAAAACGGCTTTTGCATAAAAGACAGCAGATAGTCCCCAACTTACAACTGCTTTGCTTGGCAGTGGGAATTTTGGGCTCAGTAGTGGTCATAAGTCAGGGACTACCTGCACATTGAAGAACGGCCTGTGAGGAAAACATCTCTGATATTTCTTATCTAAAAAGCTTGTCTGTTTGTCAGCCACCATACAACTTCTCGGTATCTGTGCGGGTAATCTATGATTACCTATGGAAACGTCATGGCCTACAGAGGGAGCTTTCACCTTGCAATCAGGGGGCTGTGAGTTCGATCCTAGGTAGCTTCAGATATTTCTCTCTCTGGGCACAATGAGTAATTTTCTCCTGTGAACTCCGTGTAGGTGGCAGAAAGGCCATCCAGCCAGTAAATGCTCCAACTCCATCCTGACGCAAAGGATTGCAGGTCATCCTCACTGTCAGGAAGTTTCTCCTTAAATCCAGGTTGCTTCTCTCCTTAATTAGTTTCTATCTATTGTTTCTTCTCCAAAGCACCAAATGGAAAGACAAGAAACAATGGAAACTAACCAAGGGGAGAAACAACCTGGAACTAAGGAGAAACTTCCTGACAGTGAGGACAGTTAACCAGTGGAGCATCTTCTCTTCAGAAGTTGTGGTGCTTCATCACTGGAGGTTTTTAAAAAGACACTAGAAAGTCAGTTGCCTGAAATTGTATAGGGTCTCCTGCTGGAACAGGGGGTTGGACTAGAAGACCTCCAAAGTCCCTTCCAGCTCTATTCTGATAGATTGACTAAAATGGGGGAAAAAAAAACCCTAATGGGCATTATTTCCTTCTCTCCTTTTGCAGCCCATTTACAGAAGCTGATGTCAGACAAGAAATGCACCGCGGAGAAAAAGATGGAAATGGAGAACGTGATCACACAGGTGAGTCGGCGATCTGGCAAGCAGAAACGGCTCTCTCGTACCCCAGAAATTGTGATTGTGATCCCAGAGACCTCTGAAGCTCTGCACAGCATATGTTTTGAAACACCGCAGAAGCTGCTTCTGGCCGTGCGTTTCCTTAAAACATCTGTGCTTCATGGTTTTTCTGCCAGTTAAATAAGCACTCAGTTTTGGCCCTCGCTTTTCAAAGGAAGGGTGGACGGGTAGATTTCCAAAAGGAGAAATGCGTTAATTAATACAAGTGGTCCTTGACTTACGATCACGATTGAACCTAGCATTTCTGTTGCTGAGCCAGATGGTTCTTAAGTGAGTTTTTGCCCCGCGTTTACGCTCTTTCTTGCCACCGTTGTTAAGCGAATCACTGCCATTGTTAATTTAGTCACACGGTTGTTAACTGAACCTGGCTTCCCCATCAACTTTGCTTGTCGGAAGATCACCAGGACACTGCAACCGTCGTAAGTATGGATCAGTTGGCAAGCATCTTATTTTGATCACAGTTTTGAACACTGGGATACTGCGACAGACATGCTTGTGTAAAACGATCCTCTTTCTTGTTTTCAGTGCTGTTGTGACTTTGAGCGGTCACTAAATGAACTGCTCTAATCAAGGACTACCTGTATTAGACTGGGTAATCATATCTTCCTGGGTAAATAAGACAGTCTTTGTTTTTTTCCTGTTAGCTGGACAACTACAGTCAGGAGCAGCTGGCAGATCTGTTTGTCAATTACAACGTGAAGTCCCCCCTAACCGGAAATGACCTCACCGCTCCGGTATCTTTCAATCTCATGTTCAAGACCTCCATTGGCCCAGGAGGAAACATGCCTGGGTATGTGGGTGTATGAAAATGGGGTTGGGGGACGGACGGACGGACAGACAGACAGGGTGCTTGGGTTTTATTGGATTTCAATTTGTCCCTGCATTTGTGCTTCCAGCTGGTTGAGTTTCCTTATTTGAGGGAGGATCTGGGGATCGTTGCTTCATTCTGGTGGACAGGATGACCCATCCCTCCAAAGAGAAAAGAAACAGCAAGGTGTGCCGGTGGACCGCCCACAAACCCTCTGCCTTGTAGTTTCCTCACATTTGGGAAGATCTAACAGACCTAATGCCAGGGGATTTTACATTAGAGACAGTCAGGGGAATTCTGGGAGTTGAAGTCCATTTGTCTCAGAAACCCTGCTTTTAGGGACCCAGGGCAAAGCGAATTGAGAGTGAGAATCATTTACTGGGATCTGTCAGGGCAGTTATTATTATTGCAGATAGTCCTCGATGTAAAACTACAATAGTGTACAAAATTTCTTGTTGCTAAACAAGACAGCTGTAGAGTGAGTTTTGCTCCATTCTGCGACCATTTTTGCCACAGTTGTTAAGTGAAATACTTCAGTTGCTAAGTTAGTAATCTGGTTGTAAAGTGAATTTGGGCTTCCCCATTGACTTTGCTTGTCAGAAGGTCGCAAAAGGGGATCACGTGACCCCGGGATATTGCAACCGTCATAAATACAGTAAGAACCAGCTGCCAAGCACCTGAATTTTGATCACATGACTCTGGGGATGCCTGGCCATAAGTCAATATTTTTTCATTGCTGTTGTAACTTCAAGCGGTCACTAAACAAATGCTTGTAGGTTGAGGACTACCTGTTCAACTATTAGTTCCTCATGGTAGGAGGGATTTCCATGGAGATACATTTGGGAAACTAGGCTGTCTTGTTTTGCTATCGACTACTAAGAATTCCTGCTTTCTGTTTCTTCCAATTTCCCCCCCTCCCTCCCCTGATAGATACTTGAGGCCAGAAACCGCACAGGGAATCTTTCTAAACTTCAAACGCCTTTTGGAATTCAACCAAGGCAAACTGCCTTTTGCTGCTGCTCAGATCGGCAATTCTTTCCGGAATGAAATCTCTCCTCGCTCAGGTCTCATCAGGGTCAGGTAATTGCTCTGAAAATTTGGATAAAATGTGGGAGGGAACTTGGTTGTCAACTAAAAAGATAATCCTTTGGTCTTTTTAGCTGCCAGAAAAAGGCAGTGGGGGGAAACAGTGCATTCCTTAAGTGCCTAGATAATCACCCTGGCAGCCAAGTTGTCGAGTGGTAGAATATTACTGGAGATGGATGACTCTTGGGAATGGATGTTTCCCATTGGAGAATATACATCCAGGCGGTGGGGGAAGACCAGGGTCAAGGGGGAAATGAAGGATGTATTTTAGTGTCGGCTGCACCCAGTTAACGCCAACATGTTCACTTCTAATAAATCAATTTTCTTTTCTCTGAGATGCGGCTAGAGACTTTTGATTTGAATGAGGGTGGATTTGTTGGAGTCCTGACATTGGTCCTTACTGGATTTTATAGATGTATTTATTTTATTTTTACTGGTTCATCCTATTTCTACATCCACCCCAATCGTAATCAAGGGAATCTAGTGGCACACAACAAAAGCTAAAATAATATACAAGTAGTCTTCAAAAATTCCTGTTGCTAACTGAGACTTGTTAAGAAAATTTTGCCCCATTTTACAACTTGACTTGCCACAATGGTCATAAATGTGAAATGTCACAAGTCTCTTTTTTCAGTGCTGTTGCAGCTTCAAAGAGTCATTAGGTGAACTGTTGTAAGTTGAGGACTACCTGTGTTGTTTTTATTGTTGTAAGCTGTCCAGAGTTGCCTTGTGGCAAGATGAGCAGCAAACAAATTGAATAAATAAATAAATACATGCTATTTTCACAAGCTCCCGAAATTTGATTACATGATCATGGAGGATGCTGCAATTGGCTTGTAAGTACGAGAACTGATCATGAGTCACTTTTTCCAGGCCATTGTGACTTTGGACAGTTGCTAAATGAATGGTTGTAAGTCGAGGACTATCTCTAACTACCTATAGGCCGAGGATTATCTAGTAAATCCTGGACTATGTAAGATTTAAACATCAAAATGACGTTACAAATGCCTCCTTCTCCTTAGAATGCACTTGTACACCCAACTCCACTTTTCCTCCTATCAGCCTAAATCTGCATTTCCCCAAGCTCCCTCTAGTGATAAAATCACCACTCTCAGCTGCCTTGGAATGTACCAAGTTTGGTTTTGTTTTTTTAAAATCTTTTGTTAATGTATGTCACAGAGAATAGCAACATTAGGGAGGGTTTTTTTTGTGATAAACGAGGACACTGAACATTTGGCTCTTTGAAGACTTAATGCTTGAGTTACGACCTGCCTATTATGTTCATAAGTCGTAACATTTGTAAAACAGTTTAGTCACTAGGTTGGTCACATATTGACCCAACTTGATAACATTTTTCTTGGTCTTTCAGCAGATAGCAGTAGCACTTAGAGTTATATAACACTTCACAGTGCTTTACAGCCCTCTCTAATGGAATGGGCCAACTCGCCGTGGGACAGTTTGCTGTGGGACCATTTAACAATTCTATTTAATTATTTAAAATAAGTAAAATATATTTTTAATTTTTTCCATTCACATTTCACTCTCTTCCCTCCTTCTGCATCCTTTCTTTAATGATTCTATTCCACCATTTGTTTAATATTAGCGTAACGTTTTCCCACAACAAGTTGGCCATAGCAAGATAGCTCAGTGAGTTGACGGTGGCAAACTGTCATAGACCCCTCTCTAAGCGATTTACTTTGTCACCCTATTGCCCCCCCAGCAATCTGGGTCCTCATTTTACCCACCTCGGAAGGATGGAAGGCTGAGTCAACCTTGAGCCTGGTGGGAACTCCTGGCCGTGGGCAGTGAGTCAGCATCTAATACTGCATTCTAAAATGTGGTGGTTGTGTGACCACCATGATTATTAAGTGAATGTGATGGTCATAAGTGCAAGCCCACAATTCACATTAGGCACAGTTTTGTCAAAACCCAGAAGTAAGTGCCAGGTTGTTGTTTTTTTTTTGCAAAATCATTGTAAAATTCAGTCTCTTGACCACACATTGCTGCAAACTGATCACAAATGATTGCATTGCCAAGCATCTGAAGTGTGGTCACATGAGCAAGGAATGTATTGATCATTGGATCTTTAGAGCCAGGTGGTAAGTCACCCATTTCAGGCAGGTCATAACTTTGAATGGTCGCTAAGCAGCCATTCGTAAATTGAGGATGTCTATATCCCCCTAAGATTTGCTCTCTTCATCAAGAGATGTTACAATCCAAAGCATTTCTCTTTTGTGTTTCAGGGAATTCACAATGGCAGAAATTGAACATTTTGTGGACCCCAGTGAAAAATGTCATCCTAAGTTTCAGAATGTAGCCGACCTCCACATCCTCTTGTATTCTGCTAAAGCCCAGACCAGTGGGCAGCCAGCCCGTGTCATGCGTTTGGGGGATGCCGTTGAGCAGGTAAAGACTGGGGCATTCTTATGAACAGGAGAAAATCCTCTTGACTCCCTTAGTCTTACATTCAGTGTGGAAGGAGAATGAAACAATGCCTGAATTTGTGGAAATGTTCAAGCCATTTGCTTTATAGCAGCTGAGTTTGAGGAGTTGGACTTCCAATCTCTATCCATCATTGCCATCTTCCTCTGGGATTTAAGTATAGAGAAACCCAGGCTGCAACACATTGGGAAGGCTTAAGAGAGAGCATGGCTGGATGGGGAATTCTAAGAATTGAAGTCCACACATCTCAAAGCTGCCTTGGTTAAGAAACACTGAGGTAAAATAACCATGAGTGAATACTCCTGGTGCCCTAAGGAGCCCACATAATGTGTATCTGAGAAGAGATTTCAGAATTTTGAGGGAAAATGCAGAAATCCCTTTCCAGCTAAACTGAGGTGGCAGGGGCACTGGGTTGACATGGACTAGGACGAGCATGAGGCAGTCTTCCAGTACTTGAGGGGTTGACGCAGAGAAGAGGGGATCGACATATTCTCCAAGGCAGTTGAAAGGCAGGAGAAGAAGCAATGGAGGAAAACTAATTAAGGAGAGAACCAGTTTAGAACTAAGGAGAAATATTCCTTAATGGGCAGTGGGAACAATTCATCAGTGGAAAAGCTTTCCCTTAAGAAGTTGTGGGTGCTTCAACACTGGAGGTTTTTAAGAAGAGCCACTTTTCTGGAATGTTAGAACAGAGGGTTGGACTAAAAGAGACTAAAAGTTCCCTTCCTGCTCTCTTATTCTGTATTCTACTGGCTAAGAATTTGCGGAATTGCATTGCCAGGATCTTTAGATGCCAGGTATGGGAAGGCTTGGCAGTTTCCTGGAGAAAAGTATGGGAAGGCTTGGAAGTTTCCTGCTCCTTTAAACCTCCTTACAGTGCTCGTTTCTTTGAAAAGCCTCTTTCTTTCCCTTTGCTTTCTCAGGGTGTGATTAACAATTCCGTCCTGGGCTACTTCATTGGCCGGATCTATCTCTACCTCATCAAAGTTGGCATCTCTCCAGAGAAGCTTCGTTTCCGGCAGCACATGGAGAACGAGATGGCTCATTACGCCTGTGACTGCTGGGATGCGGAGTCCAAAACCTCCTACGTAAGCAGTAGCAATACCCCTTCACAGTGCTTTATGCCCCTCTCTTAAGTAGTTGGCAGAGTCAGCCTATTCCCCCCACTCCCACCCCCCCACACACACCAATTTGGGACCTTGGAAGGATGGGAGGCTGAGTCAACCTTGAGCTGATCAGGATCGAACTGCTGGCAGGGGGCAAAATTAGCCTGCAATGCTGTATTCTAACCACTGCACCACCACCCAAATGCCAAGCTTTTGAGTTCTTGGGTGGGAAGCAGAAGTGGATATTCAGCGGGTTCTAACCAATTCTGGAGAACCGGTAGTGGAAATTTTGAGTAGTTTGGCAGTAGTTCTGGAGCACCGGCAAATGCCACCTCTGACTGGAGATTTTACAGTATCCTTCCCCTACCACGCCCACCAAGCCACGCCCACAGAACCGGTAGTAAAAAAAAATTAAGCCCAAGTTATAGGCGGGTGTGCGGGTGGATGCATGCTCACATGCATCTTAAGGTGAACTGTTATAACCTTGAGCCTGCATCCTTTTTATCCCAAGTGTCTGTGGAGGTTCTCCAGTGTCATGATTTGCCTAAAGCGAAGGCCTCATTTTAATTTTGTTATTTTTACTTTTCCAGGGTTGGATTGAAATCGTCGGCTGTGCTGATCGCTCCTGCTACGACCTCTCGTGCCACGCCAGAGCCACCAAAGTCCCTCTCGTTGCTGAGAAGCTTTTGAAGGAGCCGATATCCTTTTCCGAAAGAAAGCCGTGGCTGTATTCTGTGGCTGGTTCCGTCCATTTTGACGCGGATGAGCTTTACAAGCCTTTGGGGCCACTAGAGTGAAATCGAGGAACTGCCCTGAGCTAAGAGCTGAGGGTTTTTTCCTGCGAGGCCACCATCAACCTGAAGTGAGATATCAACTATCTCAGTTCAGGTAGTCCTTGATTTATAACTAATCGCTTAGCGATTAATTCAAAATGACAACAGACCCCGAAAAAGTCTGGATAACCATGAGCCCCCTCAGGCCATGTGGGTGCATATTGGGCACTCAGCAAGTGGCTCTCACTTGCAACTGTTTGTAGCATCCTGGGGTCACATAACTGCAATGTACTTTTTTGTTTTTAGCAAAGCGGCATTTGCTTCTGGTTTTCAGCAAAAACAAAACAAAACTGTATAGTGGGTTCGCTTAATATCTGTGATGTTAAGGACCACTGCAAAAAAAAAAGTGAAGTTGGGTACGGTCATGTGGTGACTTGCTTTATGACTATCACAACTTACGACTGAAATTAAGGTCTCAATTTTGGTCATATGTTGAGGACTACTTTGTGTCCTATACTGCAGGTAGCTCTTGCTTCACTTTCTTGAATACCAGTGGCTTGTTGGGAGGCTAATCCAGTTCTTTAAAGTTGAAATTGTCAAATGTTTTGAAAGACTGCATAGAGAAGAGGCAGCTTGAGCAGCTTATGGGTTTGAAAGTTAATGAATGAATAAATGAATTCTTTATTGGCCAAGTGTGATTAGACACACAAGGAATTTGTCTTGGTGCGTATGCTCTCACTGTACATATAAAATATTCATTAATTATCATAAGGTACAATACTTAATATAGCCATAGGGTACAAATAAGCAATCAAATCATACTAGGAAACAGTCAATATAAATCGTAAGGATACAAGCAACAAGGTTACTATCACAGTCGTAAGTGAGAGGGGATGGGTGATAAGGAGTGGTGAGAAGATTAATAATAATAATAGTGCAGACTGTAAATAGTTGAACAGTGTTGAAGGAATTATTTGTTTAGCAGAGTGATGGCATTTGGGGAAAAACTGTTCTTGTGTCTATTGTTCTGGAGTGCAGTGCTGTATAGCATTGTTTTGAGGGACATTGAAACAGTTTATGTCCAGGATGTGAGGGGTCTGTAGATATTTTCACAGTCCTTTTTGATTCAGGGTGCAGTATGCAGGTCCTCGATGGAAGACAGGTTGGTAGTAATTGTTTTTTCTGCATCTTTTTTTGACTTGTGCTGTATACAGGTCCTCGATGGAAGGCAGGCTGGTAGCCATTGTTTTTTCTGCAGTCCTAATTATCCTCTGATGTCTGTGTCTGTCCTGTTGGATTGCAGAACCAAACCAGACAGTTATAGAGGTGCAGATTGACAGACTCAATGATTCCTCTGTAGAACTGGATCAGCAGCTCCTTGGGCAGTTTGAGCTTCCTGAGTTGGCACAGAAAGAACATTCTTTGTTGTGCTTTTTTGATGATGTTTTTGATGTTAGGTCTCCATTTTAGGTCTTAAGATATATAGAACCTAGAAATTTGATTTCGTGAAGCCACTGAATAGCTGCAGAAGAGGGGAGCCTTACAATACTAATCAAATTTTTGCACCTTGAGAAATAATCCTCCACTTACAGCCATTCATTTAGCAACTATTCAAATTTATAACCGCAGTGAAAAAAATAATTTACAATCAGTCCTGTGATCCAAATTTGGATGTTTGGTAACTGACATGTATTTATTATGGTTGCAGCATTGTGGAGTAGCATGATCAGTATTTGTGACCTTCCCAGCTGGCTTCTGACAGAAAAGCTGAGAAACTCAATGGGGGGAGCTGGATTCACTTAACAACTGCATGACTCGCTTAACAACTGCAGCGATTCGCTTAACAACAATGATAAAAAGGTTTTAAAACTGGAGCTGCTCACTTAACAACTGTCTCATTTAGCAATGAAAATTCTTGTCCCGGTTATGGTCCTTAATCAAGGGCTACCTCTGATAGCGTAAAAAGGACATAAAATAAGGTCACTTTACAACCTCTTTGCTTAGCAACAGAGGTTCTGCTCCCAATTGTGATAGCAAGTCGAGGACCATCTGTAAAAGCACAAAATAAAAGGTGGGAAAGATCAGTTTTTAAAAAGCCTTTACCTGCCCCATGTGACATCATATGCACAAACATGCTTGCAGTTGGATTCCTTAGTGCCACCTGTACAGAATCGCCAACGTGGTTCAGTTTGAAGCCAACAAGGGAGCCATAGGGAAGGCATACAAGAAGGATGCCAAGCTGGTGTTGGAGTATCTTGCCATCTGTGACGAATGTTACATCAGTGAGATGGAGACACAGCTGAGCGAAAAAGGGTAAGCTGAGCCTGATAGATCTGGGTCTCCTTGGGAGCCGTGTGAGTCAAGATTTTTAAACCCAGCATTCCAACACAACAAATGTGGAAATCCAGTGTGATTCTATGGAGTTGAATCTTATTAGTGGCTTAGAGGTGCAGACACTTGGTTTCCACCCAGAAGGTTGAGAGTTCAATCCTAGGCAATGACAAATGTTGCTTTATTAGGGAGAAAATATCTGCTGTGAACTCCGCATAGGTGTCAGGAAGGGCATCTGGCTGATAAACGCTCAAGCTCTATTCAAGTTGCCCCAACTCCACCCCAATGCAAGGAATTATGGGGTTGTAAAAAGAAAACATTCTCTTATCTCACAATACTTATTGATGGATATCCAGCTGCCCTTCAAAAGATTCGTAGCGCTTTTCAGAGAAACGATAATAAAACTAGTAACAATAACCAGCAGTTACCAAGCGACTTGCAAGAGCAGCTTCTTATAAAGAAACTTGCAGCCACCTAAGAGTGAACTGATGAGTGTGCAAGGCACAGTTGTAAGAACTAATTAGGTTTTGTTGGTGCAACAAATCTTTAATAGGAATCTCTCTGCTTTTGAAGAGCTGAAATTTCTTCTTAGCATCAGAGTGCCTGGATTGCAACCTCCATCACCAATTCCTTGTTGCATGTTCATTTATTTACTAATTAACTATATATTCCTTCCATCTCACTGTCAAGCTAGTCTGGGTGTCTTACAGCATCATAAAAGCATAATATAAATAAAACAATGAAAACATCATCCCAAAGGTGCTTTTTTCCCCAAAAGGCAGTTGGACTTTCTTGGTTTTTTTTTCCTTTTTGAAAACATTTTACTTCTCAACAATGCATTGAAGATGCTACTTGAGTGAACAGCGAAATATTTTTTAAAGAAAAAGCAAAGTCTTTTAGAAAAAGCACCTTTGGGACCCCATGAACTGAATGATTGGGAATCTCCATAAACATTAACAACGTTAAAACATTCTGCAATAAGAATTAAAACACTAAAATTAATAAAAATCTAGATAAAAAAGGACCAATATGTAAACAGGTGGGATCTTCTAATCTACTAACCTCCTCCAGAGTGGGAGGCACTCATTGGCCCAAACTTCTTGGTCTGCCAAAGGGGCCTACAAGATTTTAAGGCCCCTTTGGAAGGCCAAGAAGGTTGGGCCAGGTCTCCCCTCAAAGGACACGGTATCCCAGAGGATGGGAGCCACAAGAAAAAAAGCTCTTATGGATCCATTGGCCAGAATTCCTTGACCGACAGGGACTGTGTCATGCCCTTTCTGGCACAGGTGGAGGCAGGCCAATTCCATTGAGGTGAGAAGTTCCTTAGGTAGCCATAAAGGGCTTTCAAAGTGATCACCAACGCCTTGAATTGGACCCAGAAGGAAACTGGCAACCAGTATCGATCACACAACAACGGTGTCATACAAGCCACTCCAGAACTGTCAGCCTTCTGCATTCTGTATGAGCTGTAGCTCCCCAAATACCTCTTTTGCTCCATAGTTCAGCATCCTTTTGACACCCCTTTCTCTCCTTGATAGGGAATTTACAATTGAGACAGAAGGGAAAACTTTTCAGGTAACAAAGGACATGGTCAACGTGAAGAGATTCCAGAAAACCTTGCATGGTAAGTCGTCTTCGCGCTCAGGTCTTCCAAAAATAGAGCTGCTTCAAGCTGAAGTACCAAAAATCACCTTCAGAGGGCAGCAGAATGTTACAATTCATTCCCTCCCTCCCTCCCCCCCCCCCTCTCTCTTTCTTTCTTTCTTTCTTTCTTTCTTTCTTTCTTTCTTTTTTCTTTCTTTCTTTCTTTCTTTCTTTCTTTCTTTCTTTCTTTCTTTCTTTCTTTCTTTCTTTCTTTCTTGCTTTCCTTCCTCCCTCCCTCCTCCCTCCCTCTTTCTGTCTGCCTTCCTTCCTCCCCTCCCTCCCTCTTTCTGTCTTCCTTCCCTCCCTCCCTCTTTCTGTCTGTCTTCCTTCCTCCCCTCCCTCCCTCTTTCTGTCTGTCTTCCTTCCTCCCCTCCCTCCCTCTTTCTGTCTGTCTTCCTTCCCTCCCCTCCCTCTCTCCCTCCCTCCCTCTCTCCCTCCCTTCCTACCACCTAAGGACACAGATGATCTTTCAAACTTTTCAAACCTTTATTGTCAGAGTACAACATGCGTACAATAGGATAGCCTCCCTGGGTGCACCCCCAACACAATACAATTCGCAGTGAAAGACGGAAAATCCCTAACCCAGTGAATCCTCCTAACAAACACATAATACTATTGCACTATAGTGGACTTATTGCACATCGTGCCGGCCCCACAACTCACTCGTACGATGTTGTTGTAAAGTTATCTTCCCTTCCGGAGTCTGGCAGCCCACGGATAAAAGCTGTTCTTCAGCCTGTTTGTGCGACCGCCTGTGCTTCTGTATCTCCGTCCCGATGGTAGGAGAGTAAAGAAGTGCTGACCAGGGTGTGAGTCGTTCCAAGTTTAAAACAGTCTTAAACTTGGAAACTTACATAGTTTGTCTCTTTGCTGAATCTGGCGCCCAAACATTAGACCTTTGCCTCTTGTTTTCTAGTGGAAGAGATTGTCCCCAACGTGATCGAACCTTCCTTTGGGCTTGGAAGAATCATGTACACGATATTTGAGCATACATTCCACATCAGGGAGGGGGATGAACAGCGAACGGTAGGATTTCTTGTGGCCCTAAGGCATTTTACCTAGGGAGCTCTGAATTACAGGTCGTCCTCAACTTACGGCCACAATGGGGCCCAAAATTTCTGTTGCTAAGCAGGACAGTTTTTAAGTGAGTTTTACCCCATTTTACAGCCTTTCTTGCCACAGTGCTTAAGGGAATCCTTGCAGTGGTCAATGATTGTTGAATGAATCTCACTTCCCCGTTGAGTTTGCTGATCAGAAGGTCGCAAAAGAGGTGATAGGGTGACCCCAGGACCCTGCAACCGTCATAAATATGAACCAGTTGCCGAGCCTCTGAATTTTGATCATGTGTCTATGGGGATGCTGCAACCTTTGTAAGTGTGAAAAATGGTAATGTCACATTTTTCAGTGCCCCTGTAATTTCAAACGGTCACTACATGAAATGTAAGTTGAGGACTACCTGTATTTAATTAGATTTTTAACCTGCTTTCATTGCTTTATAAATGGATCAAGTAATGAAAAGATGTATGATTCCTGCTTCCTATTTCCCCCAAAACAACATTCCTGTGAGGGTTAGGGTTAGGCTGAGACGGAGGGACCGGTCCAAAGTTACCCAGCCGGCTTTCATGCCTAAGGTGGGATTAGAACTCACTGTCTCTTAGTGAGTGACTCAAAGTCCCCACCATTGGTTTTCATGATTAAGGCAGGATTAGAACTCACTGCCTCCTGGTTTCTAAACCAGCATCTTAACCACTATATCAAAATGGTAATAGAAATGCAAAAAGTTAAGGCTATTCAGTATTGTACCATACTGACAAGAGTCGGAAGTAATTGTCTTTTGGGGTTTTTTTTTTCCTTACACCATCCCTTCCCCCCCCCTTTTTTCCTCATCTTTATTTTCAATTGTGTTTTATAATATATATTCATAACATTTCTTGAAGGGAAATGTTCCAAGCAGTCTTAAATCGCCACACGAAGATTGATTCTACCAGCTCCCACTTTTTCTGAGCGTCTGTTTTCTCTTTATAACAGTACTTCAGCTTTCCTGCTGTGGTGGCTCCATTCAAATGCTCCGTTCTTCCTTTGAGTCAGAACCAGGAATTCATTCCGTTTGTGAAGGAACTCTGTGAGTAAAATGCTTCCCCGTAAATAATGATGGTCTGAATGAATTATTTCTGGAAAGGGGACTTGCGCGTAGTCCTTGACTTATGGCTTTGATTGAGCCAATTCCATAAATTGCAGAATTCATGTTTTCCTTATTTCAGTCCTAAAATAACGTATAGAATTTATGCTGTATTTTTGGGACGCGAGAGGGGCTGCGTTTTTCCAAAATTTCATCCTGTAAATAAGGCTCTCCCCTAACTTACAGAAGCTAAGATTCCTAGCCATCAATGTGGGGACCCATACTACATTCATCTTTATAGATAGCTCTTGACTTATGGTTGGTTGTTTAGTGATCATTCAAAATTAGGAGAAAATTATGACTTGCGATCAAAGTTCTAGTGACTGTCCCCCACAATCACTTGATTGCGCAGCAACTGGCTCACATTTATGGCTGTTTGCAACATCATGTGGCCTTGATTTATGACATATTTTTTTTTTGCTGCAAACAGGCATTTACTTATGGTTTCGGGCAAAAACTGCCCATTGTGGATAATGCATTCACTTAAAGAACACATGTTCACTTAACAATAACGATTCACTTAACTATCGCAATTTGTGTGTGTATATCAGACATAATCATGTGATGTCTCACTTAATGTCCATAATTCCGGGCTCAACCATGGTCATATGTCAAGGACTACCTGTAAGCTTTTCCAGGCAAGACAAATCAGTAAGGGACTTTAAATGTAGTAAGGAATCAAGCCCCTGCACCTTTTTTTTAAAACCAGCTGAAGCTCTGACCAGAAATGGGGTCTCCCACAAAGTGGACGATTCTTCTGGATCCATCGGCCGGCGGTATGCGAGGACGGATGAAATCGGGGTGGCATTTGGGATTACAATTGACTTCGACACGGTCAACAAAACCCCACACACAGCTACCTTAAGAGATCGCGACTCCATGCGGCAGATACGGGCCGAGGTAAGTTGGCCTGTGGGTAGCCAGGTAGAGGTGGCTTTTGCACGGGTTGCGGGAGTAAAAAATGCAGAAAATAAAAATATACCCTTGGGAAGGAAAGTCGGAGAGAGAGAAAAGTCTCACAAATACCCACTTACAGAATCCATATCCATCTCTATAAACCGGCATTTTTCAACCTGGGCAACTTTTAAGACATGTGGACTTGAATTCCCAGGATTCTGGAAGTTGAAGTCCACACGTCTTAAATGTAAGTTATAACTTGCTGCGAGATTTTCTGGATGATGGATGGATTGTAAATATTTCAAATAAATATATACTGAACTTCAGTGGAGAGGTTAGAAGTCTCCAGGGCTTCCTTCTTACATCCAGAGAAGGACCAGGTAAGAAAGGAGACGAAGGCCGATGTGGAGTGCTAAAAGTCACCCTTTTGGGTCGAGATTGCTGGGGGACAGGAGACACTGTTCTCTTGTGGTGAACATCTTTGAAGAGCCTAAATTATCCAATTCACAGTTGTCTCAAAGGTACATTTTTCCAAAAAAAGGTGTTTTCCTTGAAAGATGTTTCGCTTCTCATCCTAGAAGCTTCTTCAATTCTAACTGAGGAACTAAATTTAGCACCGAAGAAGCTTTTTTTGGATGAAAAGCGAAATGTTTTCAAAGAAAAAAGTCCAGTGGCCTTTTGGAAAAAGCACCATTGTGTTCTCTGGTGGTAGTAGGTGTGTTTGTCTTGCTGCATCTGGCTTTGTGGGGAGAAATTCACCCCTCTGGCAGCGGTGGAATTCAAAATATTTTGCTACCAGTTCTGTGGGCATGGGCTTTGCGCACGTGTGAAGCGTTCTAAAACGGGCAATTTTAAGCACAAAAATTTACCTTCAGCACTGGTGAGTAAAACAGCTGAGGCGTGGCAATCTGCTCTGCCGCCCCTAACAGCTGAGCTACAAACAGGAAATATAGGACAGGAAAGGGTGGGTGTGGGTGGGCGGGGCCAACTGCTGGGCGGTGCTGCCGGATCGCTAGAAACCAGTGCGAACTGGCAGCGTACCACCTCTGTCCCTGGATTAAATCCCTTTGCATGACTTTCTTGCATTCTGAAAGAGCCTCAGGGACATGGACACTCAATCCTGGATTGATCGGTATGTCACCTGTTCTTGCTTTTAGACCTCAAAGCTACCAGTCCTGGTGGGTGACCTGGCTAACGGCAACATAACTTGGGCTGACGTGGAGGCCAAGTACCCTCCCTTCGAGGGTCAAGAGACAGGCAAAAAGGACGCGATGGAGGTCTGAAGCTAATGGCGGAAAGGAAACCTTGTCACGGAGTCTACTTTAATTGTCTGCGTTAATAGAGATTAATGATATGTGTTATTTGACATGGCTTTGTTCACACACCCAGGGCCCCCCTGGTTATCCAGTCCCTTAATTCCTATCTCCAATAACCCCAATTAAAATGGCTTAAAACAGGCCAGGTTGTCTTAACGGTTGTTGTCTTAATATCAAGTCTCTTCTCTGTAGGAGACCACCAGGTTTGGTCTAGTGCAGGGATCTCCAAACCTAGCAACTTGTGGGCTTCAGCTCCCAGAATTCCTCAGTCAGCCATGCTGGCTGGGGAATTCTGGGAGTTTAAGTTCACAAGTCTTAAAGCCGTCATGTTTGGAGACCCTGGTCTAGTGGTTAAGACACCAAAGTAGAATCAAGAGCTCAAGTCCCATCTTAGCCATGAAAGCCAAGGTTGTTGTTTTTGTTGTTGTGGGGAAACTAAGATGAAGGTATGCTGGATATGTTTGCTACCTTGAGTTATTTGTAAAAAATAAATGTGGGATAAAAAATAATCATAAATAAAATCAGTTCCTTCCTTAATGTTACCCTGAAGATATTTCTTGGCTTCTGATTGGTTGCTTAGCAATTATTTTAAATTAAATCAGACAGTCAGGAGTATTTACAATCCAGTTCTGAATTTCTGACAGCTGCCCCCTCCCCAGTCATGTGACCGCACGTTGATCACAGGTAGGATTCAGCCAGTTCTCTGACCTGTTAATTAATTGCTTATGCAGTTTGGAGAACCGGCTAAAAATAAAGTGCAAGTGTTTTTTTCCTCCCTCCCCCTTCAGTTAATAGCTCAGGGCAGACAGCCAAGAACCACTTAACAGCTGGAATACAGCTATACACGACAAAACAAGTCAATAAACAACAGGGCAGGGAAACCCATCAATCATCCATCTGGGGGGGGGGGGGAGGAATTAACTTGTTCCCTTGAGGAAGAAGGACAAGATTACAAACATTTTCATTATAAAAAGTATTAAGTAACACTTCTGTGATCATCTGATACTCCTTGGAGTTCCCCAAGACCTTTTATAGATGCTGCAGTGTTCTTGTTTCTTCCTGGGGGAGAAGATACAGGAGGGGACAATGATGCAGCTTGATCATAAAGGCCATGAATTTAATGCATGTGTGTTCCAGCCAGCTGTATTGTTTCTCCTGTGAAGCACCCAATTTAGAACATAGAGAACATAGAATAATAGAGTTGAAGGAGTTAATGGCTTTTGGCAGCATGCCCAGGCTTTCAATTAGCATGAGCGGCTGTTCTTAGTTTCCCTCTCATTTGCTTGGGGTTGACTTATTTTAAAAGGGGAATGGTTATTTTAAGTTTTCTGCATTGTTTTAGTGGTTGTGGCACTATCCTTTTGGGGTGTACTTCCCCCATTCTTTTTGAAAGCCTCTAATGGGGGAACACCCACAACTTCTGGAGACAAGCTATTCCATTGGTTGATTGGTCTCACCCTTAGGAAATTTCTCCTTAGTCCTAGGTTGCTTCTCTCTTTTTGTTTTAACAAAAAGTAGAGAAGGGGTGTTGAAGCTACAGGAACCTTAGGGACAAGTGATCATGCAGTATTGGAATTCAACATTATGCAAGCACAAGTAGTAGAACAAAGTCAAACTAGAGTCTTGGACTTTAAGAGAACTAATTTCAATAAACTTAAGAGCTTGGGAAGGATTCCATGGATGAGAATCCTCAAGGGGAAAACAACTCAAGAAGCTTGGGAAATTTTGAAAAGTGAGATTATAAAAGCCCAGTCTAGCACAATACCAATGAAGAATAAAAATAACAGCTCTCGAAAGAAACTAGCATGGCTGCATAAAGAATGCTCAGATAAATTGAAAGACAAAAAGGACATGTATAAAAAGTGGAAAGTGGGCAAATAACTAAGGCAGAATATCAGCAAATAGCCAGAGCCTGTAAAGATGAAGTGAGGAAATAAACAAAGGCTTGCAACGAAAGTAAAAAATAAAAAAAGCTGCTTCCAACATGTTAAAAACAAGAAAAAAGTCAAGGAAACAATAGGTCCATTTCTGGGAGAAGGTGACAAGCAACAGGGAGAGAATAGAAGTACTTAACTCGTTTTTTGCATCTGTTTTTAACCAAGGGAAAAACAGTTCAACCTATTAAAAACAAAACTCACAAAAAAAAGGGATTAGGAACACAAGTTAGAATAGGGAAGAAAATGGTAAGTGAACACCTGTCTACCCTAGATGAGTTCAAATCACCAGGACCAGATGGATTACACCCCAAGGTTCTGAAAGAACTGGCAGACGAGATCTCAGAACCACTTAATTATATCTTTCAAAGATCCTGGAGCACTTGCCAGAGAACTGGAAAAGGTGGTGTAGTTCTCATCTTCAAAAAGGGGGAAAAAATAGATCCAGGAAACTACAGACCTATCAGTCTGACCTCAATACCAGGGAAGATTCTGGAAAAGGTAATCAAGCAACAAATCAGGGAACACCTAAAAGTAAACAAAGTAGTAACCAAAAGCCAACATGGGTTTGTCAAAAACAGATAATCCCAGATTTAACATTCTTTGATAAAGTGACAAAATTAGTAGACTAGAGGAATGCTGTTGATATAATTTACTTGGACTTCAATAAGGCATTTGATAAAGTAGACCATAACCTGCTATAGATAAATATGGGTTAGACAGCATCACCACCAGATGGATTCGTAATTGGCTGACCAACTGCACTCAACGTGTAGACCTCAATGGAAATGCATCTACATAGAGGGAAGTATGCAGTGGGGTACCCCAAGGCTCTGTTTTAGGCCCAGTCCTCTTCAACATCTTCATCAATGACTTGGACAAGGGGATAGATGGGGAACTCATCAAATTTGCAGACGACATCAAGCTGGCAGGAATAGCCAACACCAGAAAATAGGCTTAAGATACTGAAGGATCTTGATAGACTTGAACATTGGGCTCTATCTAACAAAATGAAACTCAATAGTGGAAAAAGTAAGGTTCTGCATTTAGGCAAGAAAAATCAAATGCACAAGTACAGTTATATATGCGGTACCTTGCTCAATAGTAACTCAGAGATCTCGGAGTCCTAATGGACAACCATTTAAATATGAGCCAGCTGTGTGCAGCAGCTGCCAAAAAAGACAACACAACTCTAGGCTGCATAAACGAATAGTATCAAGATCACGTGAAGTGTTAGTACCACTTTATAATGCCTTGGTAAGGCCACACTTGGTATCCTGCATCCAGTTTTGGTTGCCACGATGTAAAAAAGAGGTTGAGACTCTAGAAAGAGTGCAGGGAAGAGCAACGAAGATGATTAGGGGACTGGAGGCTAAAATATATGAAGAACAGTTGCAGGAACTGGGTATATCTAGTGAAAAGAAGGACCAGGGGTGACATGGTAGCAATATTCTAATATTTGAGAGCTGCCACAAAGAAGAGGGAGTCAAGCTATTCTCAAGGCACCAGAAGGCAGGACAAGAAGCAACGAATGGAAACTAATCAGGGAGAGATGCAACTTAGAACTAAGGAGAAATTTCCTGACAGAACAATTAATTAGAATTAGTTTTGAATGCTCCAATACTGGAAGTTTTTAAGAAGAGACTGGATCAACCATTTGTCTGAAGTGATGTAGGGTTCCTGCCTAAGCAGGGAGTTGGAGTAGAAGTCCTCCAAGATCCCTTTCAACTGTTACTCTATTCTAAATATTGGAACAGTGGTATTTTATTGTGATTTGGACTAAAGAAAAATTTCCTACAGGTGAAACCAATTAAGTTGGCCACGCCCACCCAGTCACATGACCACCCGGCCACGCCCACCCAGTCATTAGGGCAGAGAACCGGTCGTTAAATTATTTGATTCCCACCATTGATGTCGATGCTCCCAAACCGCCCCACATTAGCCATTCGCAGCATCCTGCAGTCACGTGACCACAATTTTATGACGATTTTGTTGCAAATTTTGCCGGCACTTCCTTCCAGTTTTTAGCAAGCAGGCCCACAGTAAACAATGGGTTTTTAACATAATGATTACCACACACAAAAAATGGTTGGTCACTGTAACCATAAAAGGCAGGTTCCATTAGAGTCGTTAAGTCGAGGACTGCTTGTATAGAAAAATGTTAACTCTCCATGCCAGAGTCTCTTTACATTTTCCTTCATTAAAACAGAATTCTCGGGTGAAATACCAAGGTGACATTTTCCCTGCTTTTTCTGAATAACTTCTCTTGTTTGTTTTTGTGGCTTTTTGTACCCTGTTCTTGTCTGTTCCTTTGGAAAGATTGTTATGTCTGTAGGTGCTTCTAAGCTTAACAAAGAGGTTTTGAGAACACGAGCCTATTATCTTATTTATTACATTTTGTTATTATTTGTTAAATTCATGTCGCCCATCTCCACAAGGAATTGGCTAGGGTGATTTATAGAAATATAAAACGTGCCATCAGGTTTTCTGAAGGCTGCGTTGCAATTTTGCTAAACTTTTGTGTGATATTCAATAGATAGAATAGAATACTTTATTGGCCAAGTGTGATTGGACACACAAAGAATTTGTCTTGGTGTAAATACTCTCAGTATACATAAAGAAAAGGAACATTCGTTAAGAATCAAGAATCATAATGTACAACACTTAATGATAGTCATAGGGTACAATCAACATCAAATCATACTAGGAAACAGAGGATACAAGCAACAAAGTTATAGTCACAAGTGGGAGGGGATGGGTGATAAGGAGTGATGAGAAGATTAACAGTAATAGTAGTGTATACTTTGTAAATAGTTGAACAGCATTGAGGGAATTATTTGTTTAGCAGAGTGATGGCTTTCGGGAAAAAACTGTTCTTGTGTCTAGTTGTTCTGGTGTGCAGTGCTCTATAGCGTCGTTTTGAGGGAAGGAGTTGAAACAGTTTATGTCCAGGATGTGAGCGGTCTGTAACCACATTTAATGTTCATTGGAAATACTCAGCTACAAAGCACAGGCTTGGCCAAAACTTTATTTATTACAGGTAGTTTTTGTCTTAGAACTATTTCTTTAGTGACTGTTCTAAGTTACAATGACACTGAAAAAAAGTGACTTAGGATTGATTTTCACCCTTACAACCATTGTAGCATCCCCGCAGTCACCTGATAAAAATTCAGAGGCTTGGCAACTGACTCATATTTATGACCATTGCAGAGTCCTGGGATCATATGATCCCCTTTTGTGATCTGACAAGCAAGGACAATGGGTAAGCCAGATTCACTTAACAACCGGGTTCCTAACTTATCAACTGTAGTGATTCACTTAACTGTGGCAAGGAAGGTCATAAAACTTGCTTAGCAACTATCTATTCGGACTCAATTGTTGTCAAAAGTCAAGACTACTTCTATTGTTTTGCTAAGCAAATTTCGAAACTATGATTTCATTTTTTTGCCATTTTAGTGTGACGTTTTAGATCCATATCGCTGTTGTAAGTCATCAAGGATTTATGCTATGTGAGACTATAAATGTGTTCAATTTCAGATTAGTAATAGATTGGAAGAGAAAGATGGCCACAAGTATATATCCCCGCTTACAATGAAGAGTATTAAATACAGTTACCTTTTTAAGAGAGGATTATTTTTTTTTTAAAAAAAAAGACAAATTCAACAAATAGATTTTGTCTCACAATCTGTTCCCAGGAAATTATTAGGGGAAATCTCAAAACTCAATATAAGATTATGTAAGACTAACAGGGTATATCCATGCTTCACTATGAAACTATGCGATTGGGCAAGTTTTGGGGAAGGAAAATAAGGGGGAGAAATTGTGCCTCTGCCTACCAGCATCCATCAGTATTCATCTGGCTAGAGTCCTGTCAGTATGTGAGAGAGCTGAGGGCTGTTTGGAAACTGAAACAGTATTTGCTGTGTGAGCAAGAAGGAGACAGCAAGGCTTGGGACCTGGGTACTTACGGGACCGCCTACTGCCATCGTCAACCTCCCGCCACCCAGTACGCTCCCACAGGGTTGCCCTCCTTGGGGTACCGCCGCCCGACCGTTGTCGGCTGACGGCCCCGAGAGTTCAGGCTTTCTCTGTGGGAGCTCCCTCCCTATGGAATGATCTCCCCCCGGAGATACGAGCCATGACGGATATCCTGACCTTCCGGCGCGCAGTTAAAACCCTATTTTTTAGACAGGCTGGCCTGGCCCAGTAACTAGGTTCCGGTTTTAAACTTAATTGGGTTTTAATAATTAATTTTTAACTTTTATCCAGATCCCTGATTTTATATTGTTAAATTTAATTTTGATGGGACACAGCTGGATTAATCATGTTTAATATATTTTTAATTGTATTTATAATGTATTTATTGTGTGTTTTTAGTAGGCTGTACACCGCCCCGAGTCCCTTTTTGGGAGAGGGAGCGGTATAAAAATATAATAAATAAATAAATAAAAGGAGCCTGGGCATGCTTAGCTTAACTTCGGTAGTAAAGCTGGTGGTTGCTCTGAAACTGAAATGGAAACTCCTCTGCTTGTGTTTTGCATTTGGAAGAGACTTCTTTTCAGGTGGGGAGGGGGAATAGAACTCCTTAGCATCAGAGCGTGTTAATAAAAGTAATATAGGAAATACGAATGCTCTGATGGTCATTTCGAAAAATCCTTTCTTAGTGAGCCCCTAGAAGCCTAGAGAAACATACTGCCAAATTTCAAGTTTGTAGGCTTTACGGTTCTGGAGATTTTGTGATGATGCGTGAATGCTTTTTTGCTTTTATATAGTATATATATATATATATATATATAAAAGAAGATAAAAAACTACATCTTCTGAAAGGAAACAAAAACTATCTGTAACACCTGGATTTATCTGATAAGTCTTAAATTTTACATCTTTTACTGAACATTTCACTGAGTTACAGGTAGTCCTCAATTTACAACAGTTCATTTAGTGACCATTCAAAGTTACAGTGACACTTTCAAAAAAAGTTAATTAGGACTATTTTTCACACTCACGGTTGCAGTGATCTGGGATCACATGATCCCTTTTGCAAACTTTTGATAAAGTCATTGGGAAAGCCAAATTCACTTATCAGCTGGGTTACTAACTTATCAACTACAGTGATTCTCTTAACAACTGTGGAAAAAAAGGTCATAAAACGGGGCAAAACTCAGCAAATGTCTCACTCAGCAACATAAATTTTGGGCTCAATTGTGGTTGTAAATGGAGGATTACCTGTTATTTATTTATTCAGTGCATTGTACCTCATTTCCACCAGATGGCGCTGCAGGACTTAAAGTTCCACGAAAACCACACTTGTTCCTTTTCAGAATAGAACAGAAATATACTCGCTTATGTACCCACATAAAGACTATTCAAAATTATGAGTAAACCTGACCTTGGGATATAGCAACTGTCATAAGTATGAACAAGTTTCCAAGCATCTGAATTTTGATCATGTTAGCTGGGGATGCTTCAACAGTTGTGTGAAAAAAGGTCGTAAGTCACTTTTTTGCCGTGCCGCTGTTAACCTTGAATGGTCATTAAATGAATGGTTGTAAGTCAAGGACTTCCTGTAATGTGATTTCAAATATTTTTTGATGGAAACAACCCCTCACACCTAGGGATGTATTGACTCACTTAATGACCACCATACTTGCTTAATGACTGTCACGTTTGCTTCTCAGCCATGGTATTCACTTAATGATTGCCACAAAAAAAGATCGTAAAATTGAGCCGGTCACATGGGTTCCTTGACCTACAGCCGTCATGACTTACGGCATAAATTCCAGGCTCCATTACGGTTCTAAGTCGAGGACTAGTAAAAGCCCAAAGCAGTTTTCTACAAGCTGACTCCCATTTTGAAGAGTATGAAAGGAGTCCACGGCAAATCTGAGTGTATGCAAGAGCTGGAATTAGCATTTGATCCTTTTCTGTGCCTCTTGGGACGCGACTTGCTTAAAACAGTTTCTCATATTAGAAAGTTGCTATTTATTTTAAAGTTCAGAATATTTTTCTCTTCCGAGCAGTTTTAAGACACAGGTGGCATTTGCTTGGATTAATATGCAGGGCAAATTCCCCGCTGTCAATTTTCATTGAGGCACCCATTCCTCCATTCCAAGTCTTCTCAGGAGGATCGCCCGGTAATTATTTTAATCTTCTTTTCTGGTATGGAAGAGCGGTTTTGAATTTTTTCCTCCCACATTAAAGCTGAGAATGCTTCGTAAGCTATAATTTGACCCTAGTTTACTTACTGGCTGTTTACCTAACATTTCTGGCAAAAAATGCCAGGATTTTACAAGCCATCATGGAGAATATAAGCCAGTAGCGACTAACTTTTTTGGGCTCCCATGCCAAAAATTGTGCGCATGCTCACATGCCAGCACCCAGAAGGCAATATGCCTCACCCCTCTGAGCATGCGTGTGCAACACCTCCTGTGCCCCCTGACCTGCACTGCACATGCATGCACCTCCCAGCTAATTTTTGGCTGGTTTGAGGCCCTTTTTGGCCTCCTTGAGGCTTGAGGGAAGCCTCTGCAGCCTTGGGAGGCTGAAAAACGGGCCTGTTTTGTCACTTCCGGTATTTCCGGAAGGCCCATTTTTTGGCTTCCCAAGGCTCAAACCTGTCCAAAAGGGTTTCAAACTGGCCCAAAATCAGCATGCGCAGTGCAGGTAAGTTTGGCTGGGGCTCACGTGTCTGCACAAATGGCTCTGCGTGCCATCAGTGGCACGCACCATCATGGATATAAGCCATGATTAGGTAATGGTTGACTTTGCTTTAATTGTTTAGGGTCAACCTGCCTTCAAAAGTATTGAAGTCAGTGAAACAATCAGATCTTGTCTGGTTAGATGGTTGCGTGACCACCAGGACAAAATCTGGAAGAAAGCAATGACAGTGTCACAATACAGGGAGTCCTTGACTTAAAACATTTCATTTAGTGACCGTTCAAACTTACAACATCACTGAAAAAAATGACTTATGATTGTTTTTCACACGTGCAACCATTGCAGAATTCCCCATGGTCACATGATCCAAAATTCAGCTGCTTGGCAACTGGTTCACATTTATGACGGTCAAAGTGTCCTTCTGACAATCAAAGTCAGAGGCAAGCCAGACTTACTTAACAACTGTCTTAACTACCTTAACAACGGCGGTGATCTATTTAACAACCGTGGCAAGAAAGGTTGTAAAACAGGGCACAAAATTTACTTAGCTGTCTCACTTACCATCAGAAATTTGGAGCTCTGTTATAGTCATAAGTTCAGGATTACTTGTAGTGGAAAATAAATTGTTGGGAGTGCAACTTGATAGTATCTCCCCTTTAACACTTCAGGAATCATTTTTAAAGTCTTACACCGTAGGTAGTCCTCAATTTACAACCGAAATGGAGTTCAAAATTTCCAGTGCTAAGTAAGAGAGTTAGGTGAATTTTGCCCCACCTTTCTTGCCACAGGTATTAAGTGAATCACTGCAGTAAAGTTAGTAACACGGTTGTTAAGTGAATCAGGCTTCCCCATTGAGTTTGCTTGTCAGAGGGTCACAAAAGGGGACACTGCAACCGTCATAAGTACATGCCAGTTTCCAAGCATCTGAATTTTGATCACGTGACCGTGCTGCAATGGCCATTAAGTGTGAAAAAATGATCCAAAGTCACTTTTTTCCAACGTTGTTGTAAACTTTAAATGGTCATTAAACAAAAACGTATAAGTTGAGGATTAACTACTGGTCTCAGCCAAGGAATGTGCAACTTGGAACGATGGATGTGTAAACTACACACTAACCTCCTAACAGGGCCTTCTGTCCATTAACCCTCCAGTATTTTTTCTTCTCTAAAAATTGTGTAAGGAAAGAAAGAATGGAACAATGCCAGAGGTGGTATTCAGCTGGTTCTGACCACTTTTGGAAAAATTTTGAATAGTTTGGAGAACCGGCCAATACCGCCGCTGACTGGCCCCGCCCCAATCTATTCTCTGCCTCCCGTTGAGTCCCAGATGATTGGCTGGGTTTTCTTTTGTTGCCCTGCACAGGAGAACAGAGCTGAAAAGCAGGTTAGTGGGGTGGCGAAGGGGGATTTTGCAGGATCCTTCCCCTGGCACGCCCACCAAGCCACACCCCACCCACCAAGCCATGCACCACAAAACCGGTAGTAAATATTTTTGAATCCCACCACTGATCAATACTCTTTGGAGTTTGACCTGGGACAGTTATTTTCAGCTTGTGGCTATGGGGACCACGATGTCATCATTGGTGGTCAACGAAGGCTTGAAGAAATGCTATGATTTAAATTTTAAATCTTGAGTTAAGTCTTGGGGGGTCTGTGGCCAATTGTTAGGCCGTGTCAAATTTTCAAGCTTTCAGTTTCCAAACTTTAGGCATGCTCAAAAGTTGTGACGTGCCTTGGGATTTGTAAAGATATTTGGGTTACTTTAATATAATTTAGATGTGCTTGGTAAGTCACTAACGTAAGTCACTCAAGAGTCGTCGTGGAATCTAGTGGTCTGAACTTTGACATATTAAATTAAATGATAGTTACAAACCCTCAAACACTGCGCCCACAGAGACACAGCATATTTTTTTAAAAAAAACCCACAAATAAAGGTATTCTTTATTTTATAGGGACGTGGTGGCTCAGTGGCTAAAATGCTGAGCTTGTCGATCAGAAAAGTCGGTGGTTTGAATCCCTAGCGCTGCGTAATGGAGGGAGCTCCCGTTATTTGTCCCAGCTTCTGCCAACCTAGCAGTTCGAAAGCGTGTAAAAATGCAAATAGAATAGGGATCCCTTTGGTGGGAAGGTAACAAGTGTTCAAAGGCATTTAGTCATGCCGGCCACATGACCACGGAGACATCTTCAGACAGCGCTGGCTCTTCGACTTTATAACGGAGATGAGCAGCGCCCCCGGAGCCAGAAACGACTAGCACATATGTGCGAGGAGAACCTTTACCTTGGCCTTATTTAAAGATAATTCCAAGAGCTACTGTGGTTGGGGAGAACTGTGGTTCTACTATGGTTAGAGCTTGCTGGCTGGGGAATTTATTTATTTATTAAATTTTTATATCGCCCCCTCTCCCAAAAAGGGAGATTTAAGGTCTATACATCTTAAAAGTAACCAAATTTGGGGGGAAACCCAGCACTTTAATCCATCCAGGGGAAAAACACCACCAATGCCTTACAGCCATACTTCAATTGGAATTGTTGAATAATTTGAGAATGTCCAGTCCTGAATTCTCCTGTCCCAAGTGCTGAAATCCTGCAAGAAAATAAGGTTTTGGCTTTCTTTTGTTTCCTAAAAACAAATATATATATATATATTTGATCTGATCAGGATTCTGTCCCAACATCATTATCCTGGAAAATAAGTTTAAATTAAAAAAAACAACAACACCTGTATTTGTTGCAGGGGAAAAAACAAAACTCCCACCATTTCCTAGCAGCGACACATAACTTTTATTCTCTTTACTCTTTATTGATTAGTTACACAGAACAGAGTTGAGTGTTCTCCGGTGTTAAATCTAACGATAATCTCCTCCAGTGTTTATTCTCAGCACCTGCCCAAGAGACAAAAATGTTTTTGAGCACATTAATCCTTTGGCTGACCTCTTTTAGTGGGATCAAAGTTTATGTAGATTTTATTTTTAAAGTCATGATTTCCGTAAGCAAAGGAACTCATTTTTAGGCTCTCGCTCAGGAGGATTATTAAAGAGGCCATGCCGTTGGATTAGTGACCCAGTTTTTCATCCTTACCTGCGATCCGTATGCAATCTTTTCCTACCCATCAGCCTGAACAACCTGTTGCGCCGCCAGATTGTACAAATCAAACAAAACCCAACAAGTGAGATAAAATCTGGGCTGGATTTACAACCTTGCTAACTAATTAGGTCTGCCCTGAATTTCCAATAGGAAGGGTGGGAGGGCAGGAGGAATAATTTGAAGGGGTGAGGCTAGAGGAAGGTGGCAAATCTCACCATAGCTTTGGTGGTCTGGCCTGGCTAAAGTAGTCCCTGACTTACGACAACAATCAAGCCCCAAAATTCGTTCCTAGGCAAGAATTATAAAATGAGCTTTCACCCATTTTATGATTTTTCTTGTCAGTTTTTACATGAATCACTGCAGTTGTTAGATAGATGATAGATAGATAAAATAGACAGTAGATATAGAAAAATATAAAAATAGAGATAGATGGATGATAGATTAGATAAATAGATAGACAGACAGTAGATAGATAAATAGATAGATAGATAGATAGATAGATAGATAGATAGGTAGGTAGGTAGGTAGGTAGGTAGGTAGGTAGGTAGGTATAAAAATAGAGATAGATGATGGATGATAAATTTGATAATATAGACAGTAGATAAGAGATAAATATAAAAATAGAGATAGATTATAGATGGATGATAAAATAGACAGACAGTAGATAGAAAGATATAGAAAAATATAAAAATAGATGGATGATAGATTAGATAGACAGACAGTAGATAGTGATATAGATAAGTATAAAAATAAGAGATAGATGATAGATGATAAATTAGATAGATAATAGACAGTAGATAGAGATAAATACAAAAATAGAGATCGATGATAGATGAATGATAGATAAAATACGCAGTCAGTAGATAGAAAGATATAGATAAGTATAAAAATAGAGAGATAATAGATTAGATAAATAATAGATAGACAGTATATATATATATAGATATAAATACAAAAATAGAGATAATTGATGGATAATAGATTAGATAGATGATATAGTAGATAGATATAGATAAAAAATAAAATTAAATAGATGATGGATGATAGATAATAGACAGTAGATAAATAGATATAGAGAGAAATTAGATAGAGATAGATATATGAGAGAAATGATAGATACAATATAAATATAAAAACAGAGATGTAGATAGATGGATTATACATGATAGAGATAGAGATAGATAAGTATAAAAATAGAGATATAGAGATTAGATGGATGGATATAGATATATGATATAGAGAAAGATAGAATTCTACATTGGCCAAGTGTGATTGGACACCCAAGGAATTTAGTTACATAGTACCATTGTGGTCATTAAATGAATCTGCCTTCCCCTTTGACTTTGCTTGTCAGAAGGTAGTAAAAGGGGATCATGTGACTCCGGGACCCTGCAACTGTCATAAAATGAGTCAATGGCCAAGAATTTGAATTTTGATCACATGACCATGGGGATGCCACAATGGTTGTGTGAAAAACAGTCCTATTTTTTTTTTAGTGCTGAGGTAACTTTGAACAGTCGCTAAATGAATTGTCGTAAGTCAAGGACTACCTGTGCTTGCATGGCAGCCTATTAGGAGACCTTGGGAAAGGGATGGGAGGAGGTGAAGTAGATAGGAAGAGGAGGAGAAAATAGAAAAGGAGGAGAAGATAGGAAGAAAATCGAGCAAGAGAAGAACAACAACCATGGGATCCTTGCTACTCTTTGAGCTTGGTTGTTTCCTTGCAGACATTTCATTACCAAACTTAATAACATCATCAATGCTAGAATGGAGTGGGGTTAATGGAAAGGAGGAGGAGGAGGAGGAGATAGAGAAGGAGAAAACAGGAAAAGGAGAAGAAAATAAATATAAGGAAGAAGGAATAGGCAGGGAGGAGGAGAAAAGGAGAAACAGAAGATTGAAAGGAGAAGACAGATGAGGAAAAGACCAATTTTTTTATCGATAAGAAAACTCTATGGAAAACTCCACGAAGATGTTGAAAAATAAGAAAACATTGACTTTTTAGGATGCATGGCAGTCTCCAAAGCAAAGAGGTGACTGATAATATTCTGCCCAATATTCGGACGGCAACCCCAACAAATCCCAGGCTTGTAGACTAAATGGGAAAACGTGCCAGAAAAGCTACGTGAATGGATAAATCAAGTCACAGAATCATAGAGTGGACAATTTTCACCCTGTTTTTTTGTATTGTGCTTAAAATGGGGATGTAAGAGTCTCTACATTTTGTAGGCTTTTTGTACGAATATGTTTCTCTTTCAAAGGAAATGAGACGTCCTAATATGTCCCCTCTCACCTTGTTGATGTACGGACAGATAGTCCTTAACTTACAACAATTCATTTAGTGACTGTCAAAGTTACAACGGCATTGGAAAAAATGACTTAAGATCGTTTTTCACACTTACAACCCCGGTAGCATCCTCATGGTCACGTGATCAAAATTCCGACCCTTGGCAACCGACTCATATTTATGATGGTTTCAGAGTCCCCAAGGTCACATGATCCTCCTTTTGTGACTTTCCAAGACAGCTTCTGACAAGTAAAGTTAATTAGGGAGCAAGATTCGCTTTAACGACCATGTTTTCCTTACTAACTGAAGAGATTTGTTTACATTTGTAAAATGGGCATAGCTCACTTAACAATAGTCCTGCTTAGCAATGGAAATCTTGGGCTAAATTGTGGTCGTAACTCAAGGACTACCTACACGACTCCTAATGAGGCTACGCAAGTGAAAATTCTGAGAGGCCCAAAACTCAAAATTCTTCAGATTCTCTTCATACACGTAGTCCTTGACATACGGCGATAATGCAGTGTACCCATTATGCCAGGGGTCTTCAAACTTGGCACGTTTAAGACTTGTGGACTTCAACTCCCAGAATTCCTCCTCCAGTCATGTTAGCTCAGGAATTCTGGGAGTTGAAGTCCACAAGTCTTAAACGTGCCAAGTTTGAAGACCCCTTCCATAATGGCCATAGGTTGTGTGACAATTGTAAATCGGGTCAGTCACATGACCAATCCAATTATATACCCTTTTTCCCCCAGCAGTCATTAAACCAGGCCGGCAGTCATTAAACCAAAGTCTGGCCTGGCGGCCAACTGCGGCCCATTTTCAAATTTTGAGCAGCCCGCAGCCTCTTCTCCCCAATGACTCAGCCTGTCACTCATTCCCACTGGCCGCTGTTTTTCCCATTTAATGTTAATGGTTCAAAGAATGTCCGGCTGAATGGTCAGCCCCAACACATTTTCACCTCACCAAATCTGGCTCTCCTTGCAAAAAGTTTGGATACCCCTGCATTAAACTTTTTGGGCGCCAGGAACAGATTCCATGGAGAGAGGTTTTTCCAGGGACCGGCGGATCCGTGGTTTCCTGTGCGGCCTTCATCCCACGGACTTGTGGGGCTTCGCTTGTTTTCATGATCCAGTTTCTGACATGCCAAGGACCCAGGCCCAGTGGTGGAATTCAGCCAGTTTGCACCAGTTCGGGAGAACCGGTTGTTAACTTTCTGAATCATTTGGTGAACTCGTTGGAAGAAATTATTAGGGCAGAGAACTGGTTGTTAAATTATTTGAACCTCACTACTGCCTGTGCCAGTCTATCGACTGGGAGTTGGGGACCCCTGGTTAAACCCATGGTTTGCTATGGCACAGTGTTGCCAAAAACTGGAAATAACTTCCAGGTTTTGGCATAGCCACAGCAAAAGAGGTCCATGTGTTTGTGGGACACAGGTAAGAACCATCCGTGTGGCTGTGCTGACAAGGAGCTGAAAGGAGATCATATGACCACGCAGGAAGGAGACACCACGAGAACTTCAGAACTGAATCCTGGTTTTAGGTAGGTTGTAACCTCGAACGGCCGCTAAGGAAATGGTTATAAATTGAGGACTGTCTTCATTACATCTTTGAGAACATGCTTTGAGATGTCCATAACAAATTTTTAGATCTTTATTATCTGCTCCCGCCATCGCCAAATCTAGAATAAATTCCCGAGGTTATTTCTTCGGCTACTCTTCACACTTTGCTTGGACAGTCCTTACTGACCTACACTGACCACTTATTTCCTCTTGGATGGACAGGGCTGGACAGAGCTTTTGAATGAGGCTAGATCTTCTGTTTTGGTGCATCCTGGCTCTAAACATCTAGATACAACTTCCTGCTTCATTTTGATCCTTGATGTGCAACCATGACGGAGCCCAAAAATTATTATTAGCAAAATTTATTTGCTAAGTGAGACACTTGTTTTGCTCCATTTTACGACCCCTTAACACAGTTGTTAAGTGAATCTGGCTTCCCCACTGACTTTGCTTGTCAGAAGATTGGAAAGGGGGTTCACTTGACCCCCGGGGATGCTGCAAAGGTCATGAATCAATCACCAAGGATCCAAATTTTGATCACACGATCACGGGGATGCCGCAATGACCTTAAGCGTGAAAAAATGGCTGTAAGTCACTTTTTTTCCAGTGCTGTTGTAACTTTGAACAGTCACTAAATGAATTGTTGAATGCCTGTAATTGCAAAGAGGAATCTTGTGGCATGATTCAGGAAGCAGAATTGAAACCAAGTTTTATTCAGGCCCTTGCAGAAATGCCCTGAGGACCAGATGTTTTAAAAGCCCCTTATCTCTGACAATCCACCATGTTACATGGTGGATATGTAGAAGGCTAGGTAAAGAAGCAATGCCAAGGAAACACCTAAGAGATGACACACAGTGGTGGGATTCTACCAGTTTCTCTACCGGTTCAGTGATCGCGCAGTTCGCACATGTGCACACATACATACCTAATGCTCGTGCACAGCTTTCCAAACAGCAGCTGAGGCTCTGCTGTGCCAATCAGCTGAGAGGATAAAGAACAGAAAAGTGCAGGGGCAGGTGAGAGGGCCAATCCTGTACTTTTCTTTCTTCTCTTGTAGTCGGGAGTTTTTTTTTACAACCGGTTCGGGTGAACCGTGCTGAACCGGTAGTATTTCACCATTGATGACACATCTGCATAATGCACAGAGAAAGAGGCTCAAAAAAGACAGCAGGAGATCTGCACTTTCAAACTTGCAAGATTCTGTTAATGCAGCTTTACAATAAAGTAGAATTAGATCTTGATTTACCTCACAAGACCTGACATGTTGGCTAGAAATGACAGGAAATAGGAACTGCCTATCTCTTAAATGACAGGGTCATTGGGCTAGACTCTAACGGAAATTATATATGCATGTGTGTCTTTCCACCCAAAACAATCCTGAAGTCGTCTTATGCATCTTACACAAACCCAGCAAGTTTATATAACCTCTCTTATTTTTTTGCACAATTTTTGTTAGGTGAAGTGGAGGAGGTAAATCGTTTGGCAGGATGAAGCTGTCACAACATATAAACAACAGAAATGAAATTAGTTAGGAACTAATTTCTAACTCCATTTCTTTTGAAAGTATCTTGGCAGCTAAAAAGTTGGGGCCCTCTGTATCCCATAACCAGGGCAGAAATTCACAATGACACGAGTTCTATTCCTCTAGCACTACCTTCTGCTTTCTTGGAGAACACACATAAAATTAGTCTTATGAATTAGCACACACACGGTGAAACACACTGCTTTAAGCCCCCCAAGACTGCAAAAAGCAAGATTCTATGATTTTTTTTTTCAAATGTGATTAATTAAGCATATGAAACCTCCCTATTTCACTCGGGTGTCCGCATCTCCAGATATGTCTACGGGCAGTCCTCATTTAGCAACCACAATTGTCAGTCGCTAAGTGAAGCAACTGCTAAGTAAAATCACGACTGTGCTTAATGATCTTCCTTCTGCTTTCCTTTGATTTACAAACCTGTAAAGGTTATGAATGGAAGACTGGTCACAAAGAAATGACTGATTCGTTTTCCCACTGTTAACTACGAAGGGTCACTAAAAGAGGCAGTGATTAAGCGAGGATGGCCCTTCCTGCCATTCTGGGATTTCCATCCACCTGTAATTCCAGTTCTTCTTGCCAAGCCTGGTCACTCCATCTGAGTTTCGTGCATATTCGGCATCTCACGGCTGTGGATTTTTTGATGTCGCCGGAGGTATTTCTTCAGCCGGAATTGCTTCCCGCAAATGAAGCATTTTTGGTCTCCCTCGCTCTGGTGCAACTTCTGGTGCTTCACCAGGTACTTTCTTTGCGTGAAAAGTTTCCCACATTTGGTACAGTTGCAAGGCCCCATCTGGATGTGGATCATCCGGTGCCTGAAAAGATTGGTTTTCTGGTTGAAAGTTTTCTCACACTCGGGACACTGGTACGGCGCTTCTCGCGTGTGGATTCTTTGGTGCCGGATGAGATTGGACCTCCGGCTGAAGCTTTTCCCGCACTCAGTGCATTTAAACGGGTCGCTCAGGTGCATCCGCTGGTGTCGAAGCAGCTGCCGGTTCATACGAAAGGTTTCCCCGCACTTGGCACACTTGTACGACCCTTCGGTAGTGTGGATTTTATGGTGCCGAGTGAGATTAGACTTCTGATTGAATTCTTTGCTGCAAACAGGACAGGGGAATGTTTTCTCTACTTTCGGCTCTTCCAGGAGGATGGGGAGATTTTTCTGGGACTTGGCAAAGCCCCCGTCCTGTTTTGAGAACCTGGAGGTAGGGCACCTTTTGAGGAATATTGAGGGCGGGTCAAGGTTTCCCCCAAACTCTGAATCGAGGGGAGAGTTGGCGTTGGCTTCTTTTTTGATCCTCTGAGACAGGAACGGGACAGAGTTTTGGCACAGTGCCCACTCATATTCGGAGTGCTGTAAATCTTCCTCTTTGATGCCAATTTGGGATGCACCTGCTAAGCAATTGGCGTGTATTTCAATATTCTCTGCTTCCTCCTCTGGTTGAAATTCCAGAGGAAAATTAGAATATCTCTTTGGCGAGTGCTTTTGCTCGGCTGAATCCAGGTTTTTTTTCCCATTGAGAGATCCCAAATGTAGAGCCAAATCTTCTTCCACAGAAAAGTTCCATTCCGGACTTATCTCTATTTCCTTTTTATTCTGAATTCCCCACGGACTTTTAACCATCTTTGGATTGCCTGCAGCTTCCCAAACGTCTCTCTCCCCGGATGCCATCTGCACCTGAGTTTTGGGCCTTTCCTAGGAAAACTCCTGTTTGCTGTGTGTTGTTTGGAACTGAATTAACCGGTTGGTTCCATCACCTGATGGTACCCTTTTCTCTCCAGGGCCGTGTAGACAAATGAACTTCCTGGGCAGGAAAGTGTAACAATGAGGTCAGGTCACAAGCTTTCCCCCTCCCTGAGCAAATCTGATTAACATTTTCTCAATATCTTTTTCATCGTGTTTGAAGAATGCAAAGTCCGGCCGTTTATGAATTTTTGAAATTGACTTCAAATTCAGAGTAGAGGAAGACTGAATGGCTCACTTTTCAAGGTTGACAATTCTTTGATCAGAGATGATGTCATATGTGCTGCATAGTAGAACAATTTTTTCTTCTGGAAGATATTTTGATAGATATACAGATTATCTCTCAATGCCAAAACCCTTGTTATATTTGTCGCTTGACATGCAATTCTTAATATTCTTTTTTTCTCTTTTCTTCTTTCTTTCCTTCCCTGCTTCCTTTCCTTCTTTCCTTCTTTTCCCCTTTCTCTCTCTCTCTCTCTCTCCTCTTTTTTTGAGAAATGAAACAAAAGTTTGCACAAGTTTGTTCAAACAAATCTTTTCTTCTGACTTCAGCTCAGACTTTTTATTGACATGTTCAATTCTTCCACTACAATAGAAGAAGCACTGTTGTAATCAATATATTTGATATTCTAATCCTCATGAACTTCTTTGGATGATATTCTTAGCTTTTACCTGTTTGATTGAAGAAAAAAGAAATAGATCTTAAGGGGGTTGCAAAATATCTGCAGCCTTTCTTATATTTTTACCCCATCTTATTTTAATTTTCTCCCTGCATTTTCTTTTATATAAAATTACAACTGGGGACCAAACCTGGTTATGTCAATGGGATGAGAACAACCAGCCACTTGTGGCTTATAATCCCAAATTAGCTGGAAGTTGTTTTATTGATTTCCAAGTAGAAAGGGGGAGAGACCTGGCAAAAGTCCAGTGAGAGTTGGTCAAACAATGGCAGCAACAACTAAGTAGTCCTTTATTTCTGACCACAATTGAGCAAAATTTCCTTCGCTAAGCAGTTGTTCAGTGAGTCACTGCAGTTGTTAAGTTAATAATAACACAGTTGTTAACTGAATCTGGCTTCCCCCATTGATTTTGCTAGTCAGAGGGTCACAAAAGCGGATCATATGATCCCCCCAGGACCTTGCAATGGTCATAAATATGAGCCAGTTGCCAAGCACCTGAATTTTGGTCAATTGACCATGGGGATGCTGCAACAATCATAATGAAAAATAGACATATGTTACTTTTTTTTTTTCAATATGGGTAGTCCTCAATTTATGACCACAATTGAGCCCAGCATTTCTGTTGCTAAATGAGATGTTTGTTCAATGAGTTTTGCCCCATTTCATGACCTTTCCTGCCACTGTTGTTCAGCGAATCATTGCAGTTGTTGAATTAGTCACATGGTCGTTAAGTGAGTCTGGGTTTCCCCATCGACTTGGCTTGTCAGGAGATCGCAAAAGGGGATCACATGAACCCCCCTGGGATGCTGCAACCATCATAAATATGAGCCAATGGTCAAGAGTCCGAATTTGGATCACGTAACCGTTGCATTGCTGTAATGGTTGTGGGAAAAATGGTCATAAGTCTGTTTTCTCAGTGCCCTTTCAACTTTGAGTGGTCACTCTGTGAACTGTGGTAAGTCAAGGATTACTTATACATTATTGAATCACCAGGGCTGCCATTTTGACTTTTTTGACTTCCTGGTAGATACCTGCATCTGGTTCAGGCCTAGGAACTGACCCAAACTCATCCTAAAATCAATGCCAACCATATTCCCATAAAGATCCTTCAAAATATCTGACCTAAGTGTTGGTGAAGTCTGGTGGACATAGTAGCCTAAAGAGTGAGGAAGGAAGGAGTGACCCTTTGAGGCCACTCTTTGACCCGATTTACAGAGGTTTGTTTAGTGACCGTTCAAAGTTAAAGCGGCACTGAAAAAAGCGACTTATGACCGTTTTCACACTTACAACCATTGCAGTATCCCCATGGTCTCGTGATCCAAACTCAAGACGCTTGGCAACTGTTTCATATTTATGACGGTCTCAGCGTCCCGGAGAGTCACATGATTCCCCTTTTTGAGACCTTCTGACAAGCCAAGTCAATGTGGGAAGCAGGATCCACTTAACAACCGTGTGACTATCTTAACAACTGCAATGATTCGCTTAACGACTGTGGCAAGAAAGGATGTAAAAGAGGGCAGAGATCCCAAATGTCTCCTTTAACCAGAGTAATTTGAGGTTCATTTGTGGATATAAGTCAAGGACTACCTGTATTCTTTCTATGCATTTTTCAACTTAAAAGTATGTGGTTTCTGCTTTCTGTTGCGGTTTTTGGGCCTGCTAATATCTTATACCTCACCAGAAGTTAACCATAATATATCGGATTAAATGGGAAGATTTATTAAAATGCTTCCCTGGGTTAGAGGGTGCAGAGTTAATGCAATGAAAAAGAAACAAACACCCCCACAAAACCTCAATAAAACTTGGATTGAAAGGCTGGAAACTTTATATAGGTAGTCCTTACAATTAAGTCCAATATTTCAGTCGCTAAATGAGACATTTGTAAAGTGAGCTTTGCCCCATTTTTCTTGCCACAATTGTTAAGTGAATCTGGATTCCCCACTGACTTTATTTCTCAAAATATTTATTTCTCTAATAAAGGTCGTAAAAGGGGACACCAGCGACACTGCAAAGATCATCAATAAGAGTCAGTCGCCAACCGTCTGAAATTTTGATCACGTTAACTATGGGGGATGCTGCAATGGTCGTAAGTGCGAAGAATGGTTGTAAGTCGCTTTTTAAAATGAAGTTGTAACTTTGAACGGTCACTTAAATGAACTGTTGTAAGTTGAGCACTATCTGTATGGACTTTTTGGGAAAGAAAAAAGGAAATGGCGCAATGATTTCTGGATTTGAAGATTGAGAAAAACATAAGATTAAATGAAGGACAAAAGTTATGTATAATATTTGTGAGGAAGGAAGAAAATTGAATTCTAATGATCTGTTGAGAAGTCTGGAAATCATCCATATATTTCTTAATATTTATTTATTTCCTTCCTTCCTTCCCTCCCTTTCTTTCCTTCTTCCTTCTTCTCTCCCTTCCTTCCTTTCCTTCCTTCCTAGCTTCCTTCCCTCCCTCCCTTTCCTTCTACCTCTCTTCTTCTCTCCCTCCCTTCCTAGTTCCCTTCTTTCCTTCCCTCCCTCCCTTTCTTTCATTCTACCTTCTTTCCTCTCTCCCTTCCTTCCTTCTTTCCTTCCCTCCCTCCCTTTATTTCCTTCTACCTCCCTTCTTCTCTCCCTCCCTTCCTAGTTTCCTTCTTTCCCTCCCTTTCTTTCCTTCTACATTCCTTCCTCTCCCTCCCTCCCTTCCTAGTTTCCTTCTTTCCTTCCTTCCCTCCCTCCCTTTCTTTCCTTCTACCTTTCCTCTCCCTCCCTTTGTTCATTCCTTCCTTCCTAGTTTCTTTCCTTCCCTCCCTCCCTTTCCTTCTACCTTCCTTCCTCTCTCCTTCTCTTCCTTCTTTCCCTCCCTCCCTTTCTTTCCTTCTACCTTTCTTCCTCCCTCCCTCCCTTTCCTTCTACCTTCCTTCCTCTCTCCCTCCCTTCCTTCTTTCCCTTCCTCCCTTTCTTTCCTTCTACCTTCCTTCCTCTCTCCCTCCCTTCCTTCTTTCCCTTCCTCCCTTTCTTTCCTTCTATCTGTTCCTTCCTCTCTCCCTTCCTTCCTAGTTTCTTTCCTTCCCTCCCTCCCTTTCTTTCCTTCTACCTTCCTTCCTCTCTCCCTCCCTTTCTTCTTTCCCTCCCTCCCTTTCCTTCTACCTTTCTTCCTATCTCCCTCCCTTTGTTCGTTCCTTCCTTCCTAGTTTCTTTTCATTCCTTCCCTCCCTCCCTTTTTTTCTTCCTCCCTCCCTCCCTCCATTCCTTCCTTCCCTCCCTCCCTTCCCTTTTATTCTATAAAAACATTTTTAATAAATACAGATTAAAATGAGAAAAACACCATAGCCGTTTTGCCCGCCAGGTTCATCCAATGGCTTCAGTGCAGCCTTGACTACTGCCAGGGGCTGCCCTTGGAAGACATTGTGGAAACTGTTATCTGGGCCAGCTGAAGCACAGGAGCAGCGCCTTCCGATCCTATCGCCCCAAGTGCTTTGAGATGTGCCCACTTTCAGCAGAGATGCATTGCCCCAGAGGGTGGGCGAGCGGTCATTCCCAACATCTCCAACCCTATAGGGTTTTTTTTTTTGACAAGAGTCACGCCACCCGCAAACTCCAGTGTTGCCACCTTGGCCGTCTTCACCCAGTTGGCTTTGCTCAAGCAAACCCAACTCGTAGCTTTATCGCTCTGGCTCCGCGGGCACCACATGCCAAGCCAATGCCCGCGTTCCCACGAATCCCGTGTGTTGGCTTCGTTGGGCGTCTTGTGTGCACGCGCCATGGTTGAATCCCGTCCGAGTGGGAATCGTGGGTGGCGATGATGAAGGTGCAGGAGGGCCGGGTGGGGGGTGGGGTGGGGGGGGGGAATGTCTTCATCCTAGAGTCCGAAGGGAGGGGAGGGGGCAGACGAATGCAAACTCGGACGCGGGTGGGATAGGAGAAGGACGTGGAAACGGCCTTACCCGAGCTCCGTGCAATCCTTCCGGGCTGAGCTCCAGCCAAAGAGGGCAGGAGGGCCCCCGCAGGAAAAGCGCTGGGACACCGGGCAGGGAAGCTGAATTCAACAAAGGAAAGGCAACTTTTGCCTCGGGCAGGACCAGGGATGGGTGATCCCGTCGTGAGGATTCGTACAAAGGGCGTCCCTGAGAGAGGAAAGGGGTGTCTCCCTTCCCACCCCCCGGAAATCGCCTTCTCCAGAAACACGGTGGCATGCCAGGACATGGGCACGGGCTCGGGGCCGCAAGGCTTCCTGGGAATTGTAGTTCTTGTCCTCACGACCCTCCCCGGCCCCCAACTTCCCAAAGAAAGAGATGCTCTGCGTTGAGGAAAATCTCGGGTCCGTCTCCAAACGGCGGGAATGGAGGATACAGTTCATTAGTCTTGGAATGGTGCGTCCAGTTTTGCGCACCACGATGTGGGAAAAAAAAAAGGTTGAGATTCTAAAGAAAAAAACGCAGAGAAGAGCCACAAAGAGGATTAGGGGATAAAACGTACGAAGAAGGGTTGCAAGAATTGGGTATGTCTAATCTGATAGTCTTCCAATATCTCAGGGATTGCCCCAAAGAAGAGGGAGTCAAGCTATCCTTCAAAGCAGGACAAGAGGCAACGGTTGGAAAGTAATCAAGGAAAGAAGTGACTTAGAACTAAAGAGAAACTTCCTGACAGTGAGAACAATTAACCAGTGGAACATCTGGCTTCCAGAAGTTGTGGATGGTCCAACACTGGAGATTGAACTAACCAATCAAAAATGGCGTAGGTTCTCGAAATACAAAACATCTTATATTACATGGAGTAACAGCAGCTAGAATTTCCTACACACAGTACTGGAATAAAAACACCATACCTCCTGAAGGTTTAATAATTAAAAAAAACCTTCGAGTGCGTGGAAATGGATAAATTAACTATGGAACTAAAAGGGAAAGCTGACATGGAATGCAATGCAATATGGGAAACCTGGTATATCTGGATTGACAATAGACATAAGAATAGAAAATGTAAATAAAGGCATATTTAAATGTATGTAATAAATGTATATAATAGTTATGAGGGTATGGAAGTAGT
This sequence comes from Bungarus multicinctus, assembly GCA_023653725.1. Classification (NCBI taxonomy): domain Eukaryota; kingdom Metazoa; phylum Chordata; class Lepidosauria; order Squamata; family Elapidae; genus Bungarus; species Bungarus multicinctus. The sequence goes on along the minus strand of CM042840.1, from coordinate 5,855,499 downwards.
GTGTATTGAAAGATTGGATAGGATGTATAAATGTATATATATTGTCACAGCATTGTTCAATTAGTAATGGTATTATGTATAAACGGATAAACCCAATAAAGTGTTGTGGGGGGGAAATGGTGTAGCTTCTCTTGCTTGTGCAGGACCAGATTCCTTCCAACTCTATTGTTCTGTTAAGAAAAGGGGATGAAAGCTTTCTAGCATTCAGTTCAGGACACTAGTCCTCAAGAGTCACCAAGTTACAGCCAAACATCAGCATGGTGTGTTTGGCTCCGGCAGACCTCAAAAATCTAAGGCCATGGCTGAGTTGCAGGATAGTCTTAGGAGATCTGAAGCCGCTTCAGCCACGGAGATTAACTAGGTTGCTTCGAATTAGGTCTCCTTAGACAAGCCCACCTCGCAGGGGTGTTCAGAAGGTAACCAACATCAGGCCAGCTTCGTCCCCTACTGCTTCTCCCCAGCCAATAAACAAACCGCCCCAAAGTTAATCTAAATTGGGAATTGGTGGCGTTAAACAAGACGGGAGACTTTATAGAAAGATGTAGTCCTCAACTTACAACGGTTCATTTAGTGACTGTTCAGAATTACAACAGCAGTGAACAGAAGTGTTTTTCACGTGACTTGTTGCCAAATCCTCACAGTCTTGTAATCAAAACGCAGACCCTCGGCAACTGATTCATACTTATGACGGTTGCAGGATAACCCGGGGTCATGTGATCCCCTTTTGCATCCTTCTGACAAGCAAACTCAACGGGGAAGCCAGATTCACTTAACAACGGTGTGACTAACTTGATAACCGCAGTGATCCTCTTAACGGTGGCGGGGAAAGGTCGTAAAAGCAGGCATTACTTGCGTAAGAACTGTCTCGCTTAGCAACAGAAACTTTGTGGCTGTAAGTTGAGGACTACCTGTACAGAAAATGAGAGTTTTGCAGGTGATTTGCAAAATAATCAATCCAATTCTTATTCTCACACGATGCTTTTTAAAAAATTAAAAGGGGCCCTTTCAATTTGCTGGGATGCTGTTTTTGTCTCTTGATATCTTACTATCTCACTGGAAGGTTAAACAATGCTGCGTGTCATTAAAGAGGGAGATGAATTAAAATGCTTTCCTGGCATAAGAAGGGCGTGATTAATGCGATTAAAAAGGATTGATCCTGAACCGTGTGGCTTTAGGTATCAAATGCATTTGTGGGACATAATGTGGCATTCAATCAGAATAGAGATGGAAGGGACCTCAAAGGTCTTCTAGACCAACCCCCTATTCAAGCAGGAAATCCTACCATTTCAGACAGGTGGCTGTACTGTCCCTTCTTAAAAACCTCCAGTGTTGGAGCACCTACAACCTCTGGTGGCAAGCAGTTCCACTGGTTAATTGTCCTCCCTGTCAGGAAATTCCTCCTTAGTTCTAAGTGGCTTCTCTCCTTGATGAGTTTCCACCCATTGCTTCTTGTCCTGCCTTCAGGGGCTTTGGAGAATAGCTTGACTCCCTCATCTTGACGGGCAGCCCCTCAAATATTAGACTACTGCTATCATGTTCCACCTAAATCCTTTTTTGCCCATAACAGTCATATCCAGTTCCTGCAATAGTTATTCGTATGTTTTAGCCTCCCTGCCTTTAATCATTCGAGTTGCTCTTTAATCATCCTGCTTAACTGAAGTTACAAAAACCGAGACTTTAAGTTTTTGAGGCCCCTTTTTGGTAGAGAGGATATAGAGGACTCCACCTTACACAATTTTTCAATTATTTAATTCTTTTAATTCTATTTTTAAATATTGTATTTATGTCTGAATTTTTATTCAGCTGTACACCGCCCCGAGTCCCGTCGGGAGAGTAGGCGGTATAGAAGATCAATAAATAAATAAATAAATAAATTTTTATACATTCTTTGGCTAATGTACGTATGTGTTTATCAGAGAGTCCTTTTTCTGCACAGTTTTGAAACTGCATTAAGGCTTGGTTTTTTGTTTTGGCTTTTCATCTCTGAGAAGAGAGACAGTAGAGCTTTCAGCCTCCAAGAAAACCGGCTGTAACAATCGAAAAAACCTGGGAACAAAATTTTAAGACATGAAAGAGATTGTTAGGATGCGGCTTGGCAAAGGAACAACAAACAGAATATTCACTCCCTAATTTGGAGCGGATAATAAAGGCAGCCAGAGATTGTGATAGGAGCACGCAAGGCCGGCAGTGAAGCAGACACAACCTCAGCCTCATCACAATTGCCAGGGTATTTTTAAGGGGGAGGGGATGATCGTCTCAGAGAAGGAAAGAAATAAGGTGTTGCGCAGACGAACTGCTGTTTGTTTGTTTTGTTTTGAGTTTTGGAACACAACAAAAGAAAGAAAATTAAAGGAAAAACAAGAAAAAGGGAAGTTGGAAAATGAAGGGAAAAAAGGAAAGAAGTTAAAGAAAAGAAGGGGAGGGGAGGGAGAAGGAAGGGGGGATGAAGGGAAAGGAAAGGAGAAAAGGAAAGGAAGAGTGAGGGAGGATAACAAGAAAAGAAAGGAAAGGGGAAAATCGAAAGGAAGAGAGTAGAAAGAAAAGTAAAGAAAGGGAAGGGAAGGAAAAGAAAGGGAAGGAGAAAAGAAAAAGGAAGAGCATGGGAGAAAAAAGAAAGGAAAGGGGGAGAAGAAGAAGGAAAGGAGAAAATAGACAGGAAGAGAGTAGGAAGAAAGAAAGGAAAGGAAAGAGCTTCCTTCCTTCCTTTCTATCAAGCGCCTCCCATCTTCACTCCTACTTTAACCCAAATGCATAAATTTAATTAAAGTCATAAATTTAATTTTTCTTCTTCATCCAACAAGAGATCCATAGAGCAAAGGTCTCCAACTTTTAAGACTTGCAGACTTCAACTCCCAGAGTTCCTCAGTCAGCAAAGTTGCCAAGGTCGGAGACCTCTGCCGTAGAGACAGTTCTTCATCAAGGACAGCAATAGGGATTTTCTCTCCTTAAGCAATGCAAAATGGTATGTCACAGGACCACATCACTTAGCGAAGGCCATGCTGGCCACCCCCATTGCTGTTAGGTGAGGATCGCGGGGTCGTTACAGGGGAACCTCTTCACGGCTTCCTGCCGGCTTTCCATGCAAAGTCAGTGGGGAAGCTGAAGGGAAGCCTTAAGTCCTGGATGGTTTGCAAAAGCAGGCTGGGTGGATTAGGTTAGGGGTAAGCAGCTGCACAGCTGGCCTATTGGCTACTCTCCCAACAGTTGTAAATGTGAGCACGTTTATCAAGCATCCAAATCATAACCACATGATTGTGGGCGTTGTGATAGCTGGAACACTGAGGACTTTATAATGCCCTGGGGCAAGACAACACTTGGAATATTTGCATCCAGTTTTGGTCACTATGATGTAAAAAAGACTTTGACTCTGGAAAGAATGCAGAGAAAAGCAACAAGGATTATTAGGGGTCCGAAGAATCATCCTTTTATATTCCTATAAAGAACGATTGCAGGAATTGAGTATGTCTAGTCTAACAAAGAGAAGAACTGTTTTGACCCAAACCTGGTTCCAAGAGAGCAAACACAAGACAAAGGCAGCAGTATAACCTTTTTATGTTTCAGCTAAGAATCCTGTTTCTTCACAGATAAAAGGCTGCTTCCAACTAATTAGCCCAGACAAAAAAGAGCCTTGCCAAGTTTTTTTCAAGTCTGCCAAAAAACAACAGATAAGAAATAATTTATAAGAGTCTTCAAATATCAACTGGAATGTCCATGAAGCTGAGTTCAAAACGTCTTTGCCTTCTGCAAACTATGTTCGTTTCACATCTGGCTTTTATCTTCTAAAAGGAGGGGCCATTACCTTGCAGCCTTACTCCCGAGTCACCCATGCTGTTGTAACTGTTCTTTCCTTCGAGCAATCCTCTGTGCATGCACACTTGGCACAGGCTTCTTGGGAACCTCCTCATCGCTGCTGCCAGCCCCCACAACCTCTGAAGGCAGCAGTCCACTCCTTCATGGTCCTGGCCCCTCATTTGAGTCCTCGCTCTCCTCAGCCGTCCGCATCTGCTGCCAGCTAACCACAACAAGAACTTGTGGTGACATGATAGCAGTTTTTCAATAATTTGAAGGGCTGCCCGAAAGAAGAGGGAATAATCCTTGGCTTACAACCATTCATTTACTGACCATTTGAAGTTACAACAGCACTGGAAAAAAGTGATTTAGGATTGTTTTCACACTTAAGACTGTTGCAGTATTCCCACGGTCACGTGTTCAAATTCTGGGTGCTTGACACCCAGTTCATCCTTATGATGGGTGCAATGTCTCAGTGATCTCCTTTTGCAACCTTTACTCACTGATGAACTGCAGAGATTCACTTAACAATGGTGGCAAGGTAGGTCGTAAAATGGGGCAAAACTCAGTGTCTTGTTTAGCAATGAAACATTTTGGTGCTCAGCTGTGCTTTACATTGAGAACTACTCTACACTTGGCCAACTCTGTCCATTAATGTTTGCCCTTCATTCCCAAGTCTTTCCCATCCCTCCCTGCTCTGCAGGCTCAAAATAATATGGGGCCCATGTTAAGTTTAATACGTGACATTCTACACGTCTGTGATCAACACCACGTATGTTATGGGAACAAAGGGCAGTCTTTTACATTTATTTAGTCAATATCTCGCTGCACCATCTTTCTAAGCTGGCTGTTTAGAGAATTGAGCTGCGTAGTTTAGGCTACCTCAGTCGTAGTTCGGTCTCATTGAAATTAATTTACTTTTAGTTACATGATAATAAATTGCAAGTAGATTTTACTGGCACTTAATAGAAATTGTTTGGTCTGGATGCTTTCCACAATAAATAGCAATAACAAGGTTGAAATCTGGCACAGAATGAAAAATGCAGAGTTAGATAGCAGGAAACCTTAAACAATATAAAGAGAGTGGGTGGAATTAAATTTTCCTTTTGGACTTAATGAACCCACTGCCCCTCTTCAAAGCAGCTGATTTTATTCTTAGCTAATTGACAGGAAGCAAAATAGATTAATCTTAATAAAAATCGAATTGTTGAAATGCAAACATATGGCAATTTTATTTTACCTCTCTCTGGATTAATGGTTTCCTGAATCTTTCTGTTTTTCAAACAGGTAACCGCATAACAGAGTTGGAAGGAACCTTAGAGGTCTTCTAGTCCAACCCCAGCTCAGGCAGGGGACCCTATTTCATTCCAGATAAATGGTTATCCAACATCTTTTTAAAAACTTCCAATGTTGTTGGAGCACTCACAACTTGTTGTTCCACTGGTTAATTGTCCTCGCTGTAAAGAAATTTCTCCTTAGTTCTAAGTTTCTCCTTGATTATTTCCGTCTGTTGTTTTTTGTCTTAACTTCTGATCCTTTGGAAAATAGGTTGACCCCCTTTTCTTTGTGGGTACCTCTCATATATTGAAATGTTGCTATTGTGTAATCTGCAAGAATGTACTTTGTGATTAGCAAATGGATTTAAGGGCAACTTTACAAGTTGTTCCATGTTCCTCTTGATATAATTTGGATTCATGCTATTGTTCAGTGTTTAGGGTGCATTGTTTCCTAGCTGGAAGAAAATGCTTTTTGCCTCCATTTGATAATTTTTGGAGAATGAAGTTGACAGATAGTTAAATTCATCTGACTTTGAAACCATTGTGAAAGTTAAAAGTATTAAGGAAAGGAGAGGAGGGGGTACTGAATATCAAATGATATTCAATTGTTCTGCTAAAGACAATCAAACTGAATAAATTGCAGATACCAAGTTTTGTGATTTCCATTTATTTGGTTTGATTGGTTTTATTTTTGGCCTTTTAAAAAAAGACAAACAACAGTCCTCAATTGCAAGATTACAAAATGGAAAATTAGAGCAATTATCTATTAGAATCAGGTTTCTATCTTGTTTTTTAAAAGGTTCGTCAGAAGGCTAAGTATAATTACAGATATTCTTTCAAGGGTGGGGACAGACTTATCATTTTAAAATGCTCCTGCCATTATTTCACAGACCAAATGAGCTCTATTTTTTTTAAAAAAAAGCATGTTGCTCTGTTACGAAATGATATTTTATTGAAGCAAAATGTTCATTTGCTAATTTGAACCAAAAAAGAAGCAGCCATCTACTAATTTTTTTTATGAAATGTTCATATACAGGTTATTGTCTGTTAAAGGAAAAGAAATCATTGATAATAAAGCCATCATTACTTTCTAAAGATTAGCTGTTAAATGAGGAGCACACACATTAAAAGGTTACACTTTTAAGCCTTCCCCATGTTGCATTAATGGATTTTGGCCACTAAAATTCTGATGCAGACAGTCCTTGAATTACAACCACAACAGAGCCTAAAATTTCCATTGCTAAGTAAGACAGTTGTTAAGTTAATAACAGGGTCATTAAGCGAATCTGGCTTTGTTTGTCAGAAGGTTGCCAAAGGGGATCATATGATCCATGGACACTTCAACCGTCATAGATACATGCCAGTTGCCAAGTGCCTAAATTTTGATCACAATGACCATGGGGAATGCTGTGATGGTCACTAGTGTGAAAATAAAACAGTCCTAAGCCACTTTTTTCAGTGCCATTGTAATTTTGAATGGTCACTAAATAAATGATTGTAAATCAAGGACTAGCTGTGATTGTGAAAAGTGAGGCATGGAGAGAGATCAGCTTTGAAGACTGCATCCAGTTTTTACATCCACAATGTAAAAAAGATGTTGAGACTCTAGAAAGAATGCAGAGAAGAGCAACCAGGATGATGAGGGGATTGGAGGCTAAAACATACGAAGAATGGTTGCAGGAACTGGGCCTGGCTAGTCTAGGGAAGAGAAGGACCAGGGGAGATATGATAGCAGTCTTCCAATATCTCAGGGGCTGCCCCAAAGAAGAGGGAGTCAAGCTATTCTCCAAAGCACCTGAAGGCAGAGCAGGAAGCAACAGGTGGAAACTAATCTAGGAGGGAAGCAACTTAGAACTAAGAGAAATTAAGAACAATTAATCAGTGGAACGACTTGCCTCCAGAAGTTGTAAATGCTCCAACATTAGAAGTTTTTAAGAAGATGTTGATTCTTTTTATTTTTCTTATATGTATCCATTTCATGTATTCCTAACTGTGTTTATACTTATACCTATTATCTTGTAAGCGATTGATAAATCAAATAAATAAAATAAAATGTTGGACAACCATTGCTCAGGTATAAAGCATTTTCTCGGTGGGCCACTAGATGGCACAACACTAACACCAAAAGACTCATCAGTAACAATATTTGCAAGGTTCAACAGAAGGGAATACCATGCATTGCACAGGAGGTCTGGGAAGACCAATTGGTTTTCTCTTGCTGAGCAGCAGAAATTTTGGGCTCGACTGTGGTCGTAATTCGAGGATCCCCTGCACTGGCCAAATTGTGTCAAAACGAGAGAAACTCTTTAAAAGTAGTCCTTGACTTACAACCACTTTGAGCCCCTCTAAAAAAAATCTAAAATAAATCAGAATCTAAATTCTGATGTACCACCATTCTCTCACAGTCATTTGGCTGCATTTGCATGCTTGACCATTGGCATTGGCACAAGTCATGTAACTGCAATGTATGTTTTTTGTTGGAAGCCCATAGTGAACAATGCTTCACTTAATGACCGCTAAAAAAAAAAGGCTGTAAAATTGAGTCCAGTCAAATAATGACCCACTTTATACAGCACTCTCAACTTATGACCATAATTGCGGGACTCAATTAAGGTCGTAAGTCAAGGACTACCTATATCCCATTAGCAGAGAAAGTTGTTGCAGGCGTGGCTTAGAGCTACACTGATAGCAATTGCCCCAAGACAAATTCTTTGCGTGTTCAATCACACTTGGCCAATAAAGAATTCTATTCTGTGCTGTTCTGTTCTGTTCTATTCATATTCTATTCTATTCTATTCGCTATTCTATTCTGATTCTATTCTATTTCTTATTCTATTCTATTTCTTATTCTATTCTATTCTGATTCTATTCTATTTCTTATTCTATTCTATTCTCTATTCTATTCTGATTCTATTCTATTTCTTATTTTATTCTATTTTATTCTCTATTCTATTCTGATTCTATTCTATTTCTTATTCTATTCTACTCTATTCTATTCTGATTCTATTCTATTTCTTATTCTATTCTATTTCTTATTATATTCTATTCTCTATTCTATTCTGATTCTATTCTATTTCTTATTCTATTCTATTGCTTATTTTATTCTATTCTATTCTCTATTCTATTCTATTCTGATTCTATTCTATTTCTTATTCTATTCTATTCTATTCTCTATTCTATTCTGATTCTATTCTATTTCTTATTCTATTCTATTCTATTCTCTATTCTATTCTGATTCTATTCTATTTCTTATTCTATTCTATTGCTTATTTTATTCTATTCTATTCTCTATTCTATTCTATTCTGATTCTATTCTATTTCTTATTCTATTCTATTCTCTATTCTATTCTGATTCTATTCTATTTCTTATTCTATTCTATTGCTTATTTTATTCTATTCTATTCTCTATTATATTCTGATTCTATTCTATTCCTTATTCTATTCTATTCTGATTCTATTCTATTTCTTATTCTATTCTCTATTCTATTCTGATTCTATTCTATTTCTTATTCTATTCTATTTCTTATTTTATTCTATTCTATTCTCTATTCTATTCTGATTCTATTCTATTTCTTATTCTATTCTACTCTATTCTATTCTCTATTCTATTCTTATCTATTCTATTCCTTATTCTATTCTATTCCTTATTCTATTCTATTCCTTATTCTATTCTATTTCTTATTCTATTCTATTTCTTATTCTCTTCTATTCTATTATCTATTCTATACTTATTCTATTCTTTAAGCTTTCTCTGTATTTCAAAAAAAAAATCATGGTGAATATCTAAGATAATCAAAGTGGCATGGAATTAAGGGTGTGTTTCTCCTGTTTGTCAGGTGAGAAAGAGAAAGTTGGCATCCTATGTATTTTTCTCCCCTTGTTGTTTAGTCTTCATTAGAGCCGATGGCCTAGTAAAGAGAATCTGTTGGGAAACCCCAAATCCTGATTCACATCTCTCAGGATTAAAAGTGATGGTTTAGATGAAAAGTGTAAACCAAAAGGGAGGGCATCGTTGATGTTATTAGCTAATTAGTCTGTAATCTGCAGGGACCTGTGAGTTTATTACCATCTGCTAGCAAGGAGAGTAAACCAAAGCCATGAATTTTATTACACTAATCAGCAGGCGCTGAGATTTTCTCTGGTAACATTAATCAGAATAGAGCTGAAGGGGCCTTGGAGATCTTCTAGTCCAACCCCCTGTGATGGAGCAACCACAACTTCTGTTCCGCTGGTTAATTGTTCTTACTGTTGGGAAGTTCCTCCTTGATTCCATGTTGCTCCTCTCCATCATTAAATGTTATAAATAAAAGATGTTGAGACTCTAGAAAAAGTGCAAAGAAGAGCAACCAGGATGATGAGGGGATTGGAGACTAAAATACATGAAGAACGGTTGCAGGAACTGGGCCTGGCTAGTCTAGGGAAGAGAAGGACCAGGGGAGACATGAGAGCAATGTTCCAATAGTTGAGGGGCTGACACAGGGAGGAGGAAGGGGTCCAGCTATTTTCTAAAGCACCTGAAGGCCAGACAAGGAATAATGGATGGAAACTGAGCAAGGAGAGATTCAACCTAGAAATAAGGACAAATTTTCTGACAGGGAGAACCATCAACCAAGGAAACAACTGCTTTTGGAAGTAGTGGGAGCTGGAAGTTTTAAAGAAGAGATTGGAGTGCCCTCTGTCAGAAATGGTGTAGAGTCTCCTCCTTGGATGGAGGGGGTTGGACTAGATGACCTATAAGGTCCCTTCCCATTCTTGTTAATCTGTTAATCTTCATTCTACGTTGCCTTCATTTGCTTTTAGTAAACTTAATAAAGAACCAGATTTCATTGGTGCCCAACAACATCCAGGTGCACAACACTTTGTGATTCCTGATTGACAGAAGGATAGACATTCAGAACAACAGCGGTGCTAATAATTTGCAAAAAAAAAAAAAAGCCAAGTGAGGCAAAACTCACTTAACAACCATCTCACTTAGCAACATAAATTTTGGGCTCAATTTGGTCATAGGTCAAGGAACAACCGGTTCTCTGGCCGTGGCTAGGTGGGTGTGGCCATGTGACTTCCATTTTTGCGGTCTCCTGGGCCTCAGGGGAGCCTTCAGGGGACATTTTTGCTCCCAGAAGGCTTCCCTGGAGTTCAGGAAGACAAAACATGGGGGAGCAGGGGTGTGTGTGCTGTGCCCCCCTCCATTTTTTGCCTTCCTGGGCCTTAGGGAAGCCTTCTTGGTGATGCAGTAAGATAGCGAGGGGAATCCTGGCACAGCTAGCTGATCATAGGAACAGCTGATCGTTGGGAGGGGAAAAAAATACCTTGAGATTGACTCAAGGTATGAGTGGGGAAGAACGCAGTCAGCAATGTCAGGCATGTGCGCGATGTTGCGCATGCGCGATAAAGACTGACTGGGAAGGGAGGGGAGGGGCAGAGAGGGGAGGGGCCAGCCAGGGGAACGATTTGCTGGTTCTTCCAATTGCATAGAATCTTAACAACCGGTTCTATTGAACCGGTCTGAACCGGTAGAATCCCACCCCTGCCCCCGTTGTTAATTGAATCACTGCAATTGTTAACCTAGTAACAGGGTTTTTCATTGAGTTTTACCCCATTTTATAGCCTTTCTGGCCATAGTGGTTAAGGAAATCCATCCTTGTAGTGGTTAACAATTGTTGAATGAATCTCACTTCCCCATTGACTTTGCTGATCAGAAAGTCACAAAAGGGGATCACGTGACCCCGGGACATGGAGACCGTCATAAATGTGAGCCAGTTGCCAACCATCTGAATTTTGATCATGTAACCATGGGGATGCTGCCATGGTCTGACATGTGAAAAATGGTCAAGTCACATTTTTCAGGGGCACTGTAATTTCACATGGTCACTGAATGAACTATCATAACCTGAGGACTGGCTGGAACAACAGCAACAGACACAAAGGGGAGATGATGAGCAAGATTTTAACAACAACCACAACAACAAAGGTGCCCCTTTGCACAAATTCCTATATTCCTTACTTACAGCAACCTTATTTCTCGCCCCCTCTGTTCTTAAAGTAGGCAGTGCAAAAAAAAAAAAGACTAATATAATAATTGCCTTTTTAATATTGCTGGAAATTCATAAGGATGCCTCGGATTAGGCGCCGTGATTTTGCATGTAGTTTTCCCCTCTTCTTTTATTTAAAAATGGAGATCAAATTTAAAATCATTATCTCAGCCCAGGCCGGCCAGCTCAAAGAGCCAGGTCTTTAACGCGCGCCTGAAGGCCCTCAGGTCCGTGCCGGTACGAAGTTCCGGTGGCAGAGTATTCCAGAGGGCGGGGGCACCCACAGAGAAGGCCCTACCCCTTGGCGCCGCCAGACGACACATAGCGGCCGACGGCACCCGGAGCAGACCCTCCCTGTGGGAACGCACCGGCCTGTTGGAGAACGTTGGTAGAATGCGGTCCTGAAGGTAACCTGGTCCCATGCCATGGGTCGCCCTAAAGGTCAAAACTAGAACCTTAAAGCGAACCCGGAGAGCCATCGGCAACCAATGCAGCTCGCACAGGAGAGGCGTCACATGGGCGCTACGCGACGCCCCCATAATCACCCTCGCGGCTGCATTTTGCACCAACTGGAGTCTCCGGATGCTCCCCGCAGGGAGCCCCATGTAGAGGGCATTACAATAGTCCAGGCGAGAGGTGACAAGGGCCTGAGTGACCGTGCGCAAGGCGTCCCGATCCAGGAAGGGCCGCAACCGGTAGATCCGACGGATCTGATGAAACGCCCCCCTGGAGACGGCCGCGATGTGATGTTCAAGCGACAGCCGTACATCCAGGAGGACTCCCAGGTTGCGAGCCCTCTCTGTGGGGGGCAGAACCTCCCCCCCAATAGCCAGCGAAGGTGTCAGCTGGCTATATCGGGGCGCCGGAAACCACAGCCACTCGGTCTTGGATGGGTTGAGCCGAAGCCTGTTCCCGCCCATCCAGTCCCCCACGGCCTCCAGGCACCTAGACATAGTCCCCACAGCATCGTTGGGGTGGTCCGGAGTGGAGATGTACAGCTGGGTGTCATCTGCATACAGATGACACCTCACTCCAAGACCACGGATGATCTCGCCCAGCGGCTTCATGTAAATGTTGAACAGGAGGGGAGAAAGGACCGACCCCTGAGGCACCCCACAAACCAGGGGCCTAGAGGTGGACCTCTCCCCCCCCGCCAACACGAATTGCGAACGGTCAGAGAGGAAGGAGGAGAACCATCGGAGGACGGTTCCACCAATCCCCAACCCCTCCAACCGTCGCAATAAGATACTATGGTCGATTGTATCAAAAGCCGCCGAGAGATCTAATAGGACCAGGACAGAGGAGAACCCTCTGTCACGAGCCCTCCAGAGATCATCAACCAACGCGACCAATGCCGTCTCAGTGCTATGTCCAGGCCTGAAGCCCGATTGGAACGGATCGAGGTAAGTTGCTTCCTCCAGGTACTGGGGGAGCTGACGTGCCACCACACTCTCAACAACCTTCGCCACGAAGGGAAGGTTGGAGACTGGACGATAGTTGTTTAAAATAGCTGGGTCCAGGGAAGGCTTCTTGAGGAGGGGGCGCACCACCGCCGCCTTCAGGGCGGTAGGGAGCACCCCCTCTCTCAAAGAAGCGTTGACAATCCCCTGGAGCCAGCCTCGTGTCGTCTCCCTGGCGGCCGAAACCAACCAGGAAGGACACGGGTCCAATAAACAGGTGGTGGCATTCAGACCCCCCAGCAACCTGTCCACACCCTCAGCGGTCACAGGATCGAACTCCCCCCAGATAACACTCTCAAGACCTGCCCCGGACACCTCCCCCGGGACCACCCAATTGGAGTCGAGCCCTTCCCGAATCTGAGCGATTTTATCATGCAGAAATCGGGAAAACTCCTCCGCTCTACCCTGCAAGAGGTCATCCCGCGCTCTCGGTTCAAGTAGAGAGCGGGTCACTCTAAACAGGGCGGCAGGCCGATTTTCTGCTGATGCAATAAGGGCGGAGAAATACGAAGATTTCGCCGCCCCTATCGCCACAAGGTAAGTCTTAATATGAGATCTCACCTGTGTTCGGTCAGACTCGGAACGGCTCGCCCTCCAAATGCCCTCAAGACGTCTTTTTCGGCACTTCATCTCCCATAGCTCCTCCGTATACCACGGAGCCAAATGGGATCTGTGCCGAGTCAGAGGTCGCATAGGCACAACTCGCTCTAGGGCCCCGGCGGCCGACCCCTCCCAGGTGGCCACCAGGTCTCCAGGCGAGCTGAGAGCCAGAGATTCAGGAAATGGCCCAAGCTCCCTCTGGAACCGATCCGGATCCATTAGGCGCCTGGGGCGGAACCATCTAAGTGGCTCCGCCTCCCTGCGGTGGGGGGTAGCGGAACAGAAATCCAGCCTAAGGAGGGAATGATCTGTCCATGACAAGGGTGTAATAACTAAATCCCCCCAATTACAGTCATTCAACCACTGCCCAGAGACAAAAATCAGGTCCAGCATGTGACCTCCCATGTGAGTGGGGGCAGAAACTAACTGGGTCAGGTCCATGGCCGTCATGGAAGCCAAGAACTCCCGGACCAACCCCGAGGTTTCACCGAGCGATGGCAGGTTGAAATCCCCCATGACTAAGAGCCTTGGGGTCTCAACCGCCAGCCCGGCTATTACCTCTAGGAGTCCGGGTAGGGCCGATGAGACGTGGCAGGGAGCCAGGTACGTCAACAAAAGACCCATCTGAACCCCTTGCCCCCACTTCACAAAAAGAGATTCACAGCCAGCCGTCTGAGGGACAGTGGCCTCCCTAGGACAAAGGACCTCCTTTATAAGCACCGCCACCCCACCGCCCCTTCCCTGAGCCCTAGGCTGGTGAAATGCAAGGAAACCTGGTGGGCACATCTCAACCAGAGGGACACCTCCCTCTGGGCCCAACCAGGTTTCGGTGACACCTACCAGGTCCGCGGCCTCCTCCTGAGCCAACTCCCAGATCAGGGGAGCCTTATTAACCACGGACCTGGCATTGCACAACAGCAGCCGGGTATTCAGGGCCTGAGATTCCGGACAACCAGGGCTGCAGGATGGGTAGGGAGGGTCGGAGCGCGCTACCGCTTGTAAACATCGGGAGCGCGATCCCCTAACCAGATATGGCCCTCCACCCCTAGCATACCTACCTCTCCCAGTTACCGTGCCGATAAAACTGGCCCCCGGCTGCCCACCCCCTGTTGAATACCCACCTGTTTTATGCTGGGGTTATATGCATGGATTTGTCTAGGCAAAAAAATGCCTTTTTCCTCTCACCTAATTTATAGTGGGCTGAAGAAAATGAAAACATATTTTATTTATTTATTTGATTTGATTTGTCAATGGCTTACAAGATAATAGGTATAAGTAAAAACATAGTTATGAATACATGGATACATATAAGAAAAATAAAAAAGAAACAATAGGACAGGGACGGTAGGCACCTTGGTGCGCTTATGCATGCCCCCTACAGACCTCTTAGGAAAGGGGTGAGGTCAATAGTAGACAGTCTAAGGTTAATGTTTTTGGGGTTTGGGGAAGAAACCACAGAGTCAGGTAGAGCAGTGGTTCTTAACCTTTTTGAAAGAATCGCCCCCTTGAGCCATTGAGGAAGTTATCATCGCCCCCCCTCCCCCAACATAACCTCTCAATAACAGGGAAATAATTCTTCAATTTATGTGAAATGGGGGAAGGGCGGGGGGGACTTGCTGTTAGGAGTGCCTGCGGGCAGCCATGCCTCACTCCCAGCCGCTCCTAACAGGCGATCATGGCGGAGTGCAGAGAGCTCCCTACTCCCGCCAAGCACCTTTGCTGCAGACACGAGACCTTCAGCGCCTGCTGCTGTTGCTTGCTCTTCTGTCCATGCCACCGCTGCATTTGGAGCTGCCACTTCCACGTTTGGGGCACCGCCGCTGCCTCCACGTTTGGAGCACCGCTACCAACACAGAAGCGGCAGCTCCAAACATGGCCGCCGCTGCTTCCATATTTGAGGCTACCGCCATTTGGAGCACCCCCGCCACATTTGGAGCGTGTTTGGAGTGACGGCAGTGCTTCAAACGGCGGCGGGGCTCCAAACACAGTGGTACGAAATAAGTTTCAAAAGTGTCCCCAAAACTTCTCGCGCCATCGCCTCATATCATCCCCTTTCCATTCCTTCACTCCCATGTCGCCCCTTTTAATTCCATCGCCCCCCTAAAAAACAAATATCGCCCAGGTTAAGAACCACTGAGGTAGAATATTCTAGACATTGACCACTCTGTTGCTGAAGTCGTATTTCTTGCAATCAAATTTGGTGCGATTAACTTTGAGTTTGTGCCTATTGTTTGCTCTTGTGTTGTTATGGTTGAAGCTGAAGTATTCATTGACAGGCAGGACATTGCAATGTATGATTTTATATACTATACTTAGATCGGATTGAAAGTGGCGTAGTTCTAGGTTTTCTAGGTCTAGAATTTCAAGTCTAGTGGCATAAGATATTCTGCAATGAATAGAGGAGTGGAGAACTCTTCTTGTGAAATATTTCTGGACTTTCTCAACTGTGCTAATATCAGATACATAATGGGGGTTCCAGACTGATGAGCTGTATTCGAGTATTGGTCTAACAAATGTGTTGCATGCTCTAGTTATTAGTGTAATATTACCAGAGAAAAAGCTACGTAGGATTAGGTTAACAACTCTTAACGCCTTTTTGGCTATGTAGTTACAGTGGGCTCTAGCACTTAGATCATTAGAGATGAGTATTCCAAGGTCCTTGACAGAGCTTGGATCATCAACAAGGTCTTGACTATTCAGCTTGTATTTTATTTTCTGATTTTTTTTTTGCCAATATGTAAGACACAGCATTTATTTGTTGAGATTTGAAGTTGTCATTTATTTGACCATTCTGATAGTCAAGGTCTTTTTGAAGGGTAGCAGTATTGTCTGTGGTGTTGAATAGCTTTACATCATCAACAAAGAGAACGCAGTTGCTCTTGATATGATCACAGAGGTTATTTATGTAGAGTACGAAAACAGTTGGTCCTAGAACACTGCTTTAGGGGACACCACTGTTGACAGGTACACAATTTGATAGGATGCTCTCAATTTTGACCATTTGTTGTCTGTTTGACAGGAATGCTTCTATCCAGTTATGCAGGTGTCCAGAGATACCGTAAGATTTTAGTTTTAGGAGTAGTTTGTTGTGTACCACTGAATCAAAGGCTTTACAGAAGTCTATGTAGATTGCGTATATTGTTTTGCCCTGATCGAGTTGTGTAGTCCATGTGTTTTTGCAGTGTAAGAATTGCAGATTACAGGATAGTTTTTTCCTGAAACCAAATTGTTTATTAGTGAGTAGGTTGTTTGTCTCTAAGTGGGGGATGATGGATTGGTTAATAATTGATTCCATGACTTTACAGCAAATAGGTATGAATAAATGGGGACAATAGGACAGGGATGGTAGCAGAGGTGGGTATTCAACAGGTTCTGACCGGTTCTGGAGAACTGGTAGCAGAAATTGTGAATTAGTTTGGAGAACCAGCAAATCCCACCTCTGACTGGCCCTGCCCCCATTTATTCACTGCCTCCCATCGAGTCCCAGCTGATTGGCTGGGTCTTCTTTAGTTGCCCTGCACAGGAGAACAGAGCTGGAAAGCAGGTTAGTAGGGTGGGGAGAGAATGGGGATTTTGCAGTAACCTTTCCTGCCACATCCACCAAGCCATGCCCACCAAACCATGCCCACAGAACCGGTAGTAAAAAAATTTGAATATCACCACTGGTCAGTAGGCACAATGGTGCACTTATGCACGCCCCTTACAGACCTTTTAGGAATGGAGTGAGGTCAATAGTGGATAGTTTGAGGTTAAAGGAGTGGGGGGGTTAGAGGCTGTAACAACAGAGTCAGGTAGCGCATTCCAGGCATTGACCACTCTGTTGTTGAAGTCGTACTTTCTGCAATCAAGTATAGAGTGGTTTACATTGAGTTTGTATCTGTTGTGTACTCTTGTATTGTTGCGGTTGAAGCTGAAGTAGTCGTTGACGGGTAGGACATTGTAGCAGATAATTCTATGTACTATGCTTAAGCCCAATCTTAGGAGGTGTAGTACCTCTTATTGTTGCAGGTGGGCAGGTAGGAAGGCCTGTTATAGGTGAGAAGTCTTGAAAATTCAGAAATGCAACTCTAATTAATTTTCAGGAGGGTGAAACTAATTATCCCATCATTTTGAGGAAGGAGGCGTTCACCACAACTTGGGCTTTAGACTTCCGTGGTTGATCCTTTCCAGACTCATTTTGCAAAACATGCAAGAGACTATAGATGGTCCTTGACTTACAACGTTTCATTTAGTGACCATTCGGTGGCACTGAAAAAAAAAGGGACTTCTGCCCATTTATCATTCTTAGGACCATTGTTCAAATCCAGATGCTTGGCAACTGGCATGTACTTATGACTGTTGCATTGTGCCAGGGCCCCTTTTGCAACGTCCTGACAAGCAAAGTCAATGGGGGAAGCCAGATTCACTCAATGACCGCATTACTCACTTAATGATTACAGAGATTCACTTAATAACTGTCTGGAGCAAAGCTCACTTAGAAACTGTTCCACTTAGCAAGAGAAATTTTGGCTTCAGTTTACGGCTATAAGTCGAGGACTACTTGTAGTCCAAAATAGAATTGGGTGTTTCTGGATGGATGCTTTGGGAAAACTTGGTTATTGGGATTTGCTAGATTCCTTAAGCACAGCGAGGTTTGCAAACAAAGGAAAAAAATTTCTTAATGTGAAAAAGACATTAAGACAGCATATAGATTTTAAGCCAGAACTATTTTTGTTAGGCATAATAACCAGAAAAATCTGACAAAGAAAATGTATATTTGATATAACATGTTTTATATATATAATTTTTTTAATGTGGCTTTAGTGGATTAGATGAACTGTAGAGTCATGCAGTCATTTCAGTTAGATTTATACGAACCATTTATATATAAATATATGTGTGTGTGTGCATGTATGTATCTATGTATGTACAGTATGTATGTATTTTTCTAAGTGGAAAAAGAAGAATTGCTGCTTCTTTAAATGATCGGAGATCTGAACTGGGATATCATGCAGCCATTTCAGTTAGATTTATACAAACCGGTTTATGTATGTATGTAATTATGTATGTATGTATGTATGTATGTATGTATGTATGTATGTATTTTTCTAAGTGGAAAAAGAAGAATTGCTGCTTTTTTAAATGATCAGAGATCTGCTTCTCCCCTCCAGCAAAAATTTCTGTTGCTAAGCAAAGCGGTTAAGTGAGGGATGCCTCATTTGGAAACCTTTTTTTTTCTTTGATGGTCGAGTGAATCATTGCAGTTGTTAGTGAATCACATAGTCATTAAGCGAATCTTGCTTCCCCCGTGGAATCTTTGGCTGGAAGCTGGCTGGGAAGGCCACACACGGTGTTCACATGACCTTGGAACACGGCAACTGTCATAAGTACATGCCGGCTGCCAGACACCCAAATTTTGATCACATGAGCATGGGGAAAATGCTGCAATGGTCATTAAGTGTGGGAAAACGGCCATAAGTCACCTTTTTGGTGTGGTCGTAACTTCAAAAAATCGTTAAATGAATGGTTTTAAGTCAAGGACTACCTGTAGTGGTTGATTTCCATCAGCCCTCCTGTGTCAGCCCTCCTGTGTAAAACACAGAGGAAACATGATGAGAGGAGCTAAATCTTCTTTATTCTAATGCTACATTAACATAATTTTTTCAAGCCTGAAGGTACAAACGTCCCTCTTCTGCTTTTAATTGCCTGAAGTAAAGTTGTATAAACAGAGGCATAGAATAAAAATCACATGGAGTATTAGTACCACTGCTTTACAAATCCTTAGTAGGACTGCACCTGGAATATTCCATATAGTTTTGCTCATCACATTATAAAAAAGATTTGGAGAGTGCAAAGAAGAGCAATTAGGATGATTAAAGGCTGGGAGGCAAAAATATAATGAAGAACGGTTGCAAGAATTGGATATGGCAGCTAGAGAAGAGAAGGACTAGGGGAGAAATCTTATTGGAAGGCAGCTGTCATGTCACCCCTAGTCTTTCTTTTCATTAAACTAGATATACCTAACGCCAGCAGCTATTATTCATATGTTTTAGCCTACAGTCGCTAAAACAGATTAACACACCAGTAGAGGAAGTATTTCTACTCAATAGGGAATATCATAAATAATTCAGCCATTTCTTTTGACTCAGCTGAGAAATATGTAAGAGTTTATTTAGTGCTTGGTGTGTTGATCATTCATCTTTTGTGTTATCAAACTGTTCGAAGCTCAACCCTGGAGAGAGGAAAATTGATGGAGTTGGCTGTCTGTTGAAGGACCCCAATGGGAAAATTTTGGGAATAAACAAACATTGAAAGAATGTATATGTCTCAGCTCCAGAGCTGTAAATAGGAGGAGGAGAAAAGAAGGAGGAGGAGGAGGAGGAGGAGGAGGAGGAGGAGGAGGAGGAGGAGGGGGAGGGGGAAGAGGAGAAGAAGAGGAGGAGAAGGAGGTGGAGGAGGAGAAGGAGAAGAAAAGGGGAAGAAAAGGGGGAGGGGGAAGGAGAAGAAGAAAAGAAGAGGAGGGGGAAGAGGAAGATGAGAAGGAGAAGAAGAGGAGGAGGAGGAAGAAGGAGGAGGAGAAGAAGAAGAAATAACATTTCCCTTTTTGCTATTTTTCTATGTGATCGTATGCTTCAAGCTGTCAGTCCTTGATTTATGACCGGTGGCTTAGGAAGCATTTGAAGTTGCAGTGGATTCCCCCAAGGCTGTTTGCAACCCAGTTTTAAAGCTATTGCAGTTCAGTTATTTCCTGCCCCATCCTTCTCACACATGAACATATTTTGGGTGATTGGACATCAGCTCACCTTTGTGGCCATTTGCAGCATTTTTGCTCAGACAATGATGATTTTTGATATTTTTTGCTGCTTTTGCTATTATTACATTACATTACAATACAATAAATACAGTACAATACAATACAATACAATACAATACTATTTATTATATATTATATGATATGATATGATATGATATTATATTATGCTTTTCAAAAAAGATAACTAGACTTTCTTTGTTTTTGATTGAAGATGCTTTGTATCCAAGAAGCATCTTTAGTTTTGGTGGGACCGAAGACATGGAACTTCATAGAACTGAAGATTTTTGGAGGAGAAGCTAATATGCTAAGAGTCACCAATCATGCTCTCCAGTTAGAATTTTGCAGGGCAGAAACTTCAGTCACCTAGTTACTATCTTTGAAAACATTTACGGAATGCAGTTTCGGTTTGCAAGCTGCTGCACTGCTCTCCCCTCCCTTTCTGTTGGCAACTTAAAAAGACCATAGAAACATTTTATGAATTGACAACGGCTACAAGAATATGTATATTTTTTTAAAAGAATGATATTAAGACTATCAAGATTGATACAAAGTAACATATGAGAATATTTAATGAAAAAATTGGTAATATGTAATGATATGAAATCAGATAAGAAAGTTAATAGTAGGAATATGTAATTATGGCCATGTTTGCTTCGAAATGTTAAAAGACCTGGAACTACATTGTTCATCCAAAGATGTATTTAAAGAAATAAAAAAAAAATGTATTGAAAAAAATTAAATGAATAAATAAGAGTCAGTTGCCAAGCATCTGAATTTTGATCACATGACCATGGGGAAGCCACAACGACAACCCTGTGAGGTAGATTGGGCTGAACAGAGGGACTGGCCCGAACAGAATTACAAGGTGCTTGACTTACAATCATTCATTTCATTATTGTTCAAAATTACAGTGATGCTGAAAAAAGTGATTTATGATTGTTTTTCATTCTTATGACATTGCAACTTCCCCGTGGTCAATCAGAATTTAGACGCTTGGAAACTGACTTGTACTGATGAAGGGTGACATGATCCCCTTTTGCGACCTTCAGACATGCAAAGTCAACGGGGAAGCCCAGATTCACTTACCATCGGTGTTACTAACTTCACCACTGCAATGGTTCACTGGAGGAAGAAAGATTGTAAAATGGGGCAAAACTCACTTTACAACTCTCTCAGCAACAGAAATGTTTGGGTCAGTTGTAAGTTGTAAGTCAAGGACTTCCTGCACTCTTCTCTAATCTGTGTAGATTCTCCATCATCCAGGTCACGGGTGTCCCAAAGATGCTTTTTTTCAAGAGGCAACTGGACTTCCTTGGTTTTTCCTTGAAGACATTTCACTTCTCGTCCAAGAAGCTTCTTCAGTTCTAGGAAGTTCCATGTCTTCAGTTCCACCAAAACTGAAGAAGCTTATTAGATGAGAAGCAAAGCATCTTCAATTAAAAACAAAGAAAGTCCAGTTACCTTTTTGAAAAGCAGAATAGAATAGAATAGAACAGAACATAGAATAGAACAGAACAGAATAGAATAGACAGGATGGAATAGAATAGAATAGAATGGAATGGAATGGAATGGAATGGAATGGAATGGAATGGAATGGAATGGAACGGAACGGAACGGAACGGAAGGGAAGAGGAAAAGAGGAGAAGAGGAGAATAGAATACATAATAGAATAGGAAAAGGAAAAGAACTAAAATGGAATAGAATAGAATAGAATAGAATAGAATAGAAAAGAGAATGGAACGGAACGGAATGGGATAAAATAGAATAGAACAGAACATAGAATAGAACAGAACAGAACAGAACAGAACAGAATAGACAGGATGGAATAGAATAGAATGGAAGGGAAGGGAAGGGAAGGGAAGAGGAGAAGAGCAGAATAAATACATAATAGCATAGGAAAAGGAATGGAATAGAATAGAATAGAATAGAATAGAATAGAATAGAGAATGGAATGGAATGGAACAGAACGGAACGGAAAGGGATAGAATACAATAGAATACAGAAGGGACCTTAGAGGTCTTCTGGTCCAGCCCCCTACTCAAGCAGGTAGCAAACTGTTCCATTGGTTAATTGTCCTCACTCCTTAATTCCAGGTTGCTTCTTTCCTTGATTACTTTCCATCCATTGTTTCTTGTCCTGCCCTCAGGGGCTTTGGAGAATAATTTGACCCCCTCTCCTTTGGGGCAGCCCCTCAGATACTGGAATATTCTATCATGTCACCCCTAATTTTTCCTTTCTTTAGACTAACCAAACCCAAATCCTGCAGGTGTTCTTCATCTATTTTAGTCTCCAGGCCTTTGATCATCTTAGTTGCTCTTCTCTGCCCTTTTCCCAAAATCTCAACATCTGTTTCTGGGACTCCTTTGTAACTGCTCTCCATGACATTAAATAAACATCTTCAAGTTTGTTTGTTTTTTAAATTCAGAAAACTCACTTTGGGATTATATTGCCCAGAATTCCCAGAGAGCAACTAGCCACCAGTTAAGAATTACGGGATAGGCCATGAGAGTGATGCATTCTGGGAGCTCTAATCCAGCACATCAGAAAAACATGAGGTTGAAGTGGATAGAATTGGGAGAAATCTGGTGGCAGCTGATCCAAGCCGTAATTAAGAATTAAAATTTTAAAATGCAGTCCTTATGACAATGTGATTGGTCTTTTTTTTACTTTTGGGGGCTTCTCCACCAAGAGTTTATTCATTCTGCTAAAAAAAAAAAAAGGGATGAGTTTTATGGGTTATGCCAATCTCAGATCTTTGGCAGACAGGGGAAATATTTCATTTTTGCTTTAAAAAAAATACACCCCCTCTTTCTCCTGAGCTCCTCTAATTGACAGATCTATAATGCTGACGGGAAGTTTCCAGCCTTGCATAGTTACAATAAATCAAAGGAAGACGAGAAGCAACAATGTGGAATCATTATATTTGGATAGGCCCCCTAACACTTCTCAATATGCTGAGAAGCAGCTGGAATTTATATAAGGTTGGTCAAAAGCAGCAGCAGTATTTATATTCTAAAAATGGACTATATTTGGAACACAATTATCTTCGTTGCCACGCAGAAGGAAAGACAGGGAGTTCTCCACTTACAACAGTTGCTTCTCAACTGACTCATATTTATGACAGTTGCAGGGACCTGGGGTCACGTGATGTCATGCCCTTGTTGGAGTCACATTCTGAGGGGGAGATGGAGCAGCTGACAGAGAGTGGGAGTGTGGCTTCGGTGGCTGTGGAAGAAACGTGGGAAGGGCACAGTCCGGCTAGGCATTCAAAGGAAGACCCAGAGTCATCCCCTCTTCATCCTAGGGCACGCAGAGAGGAATGGAGAAGGGAGCAACCTGGCTTACAGGAGAGAAAAGGGCCCTGATCCCTTTCATTCATTGCAGCTGGGAGAACAGGATATAAGAAGGGCGTTTGCACATAGCACCTTGCTGGAAGCAAAGCGTGCATTATCTTTGTCGAGGTTTATCTGGGTTTTGGCATCCTCCCAACTGTGCTACGTTATCTTTTGGAAGTCTGCAATTTATTATCCTGGCCTGTCGTGTTAATTACTTCAGCAGTGGTTTGTGTTGGTTTTTTTTATTTCTAATTTATCTGTACTTTGGGTTCAGACTGCATTTCTTCCCTTTGTAGACTGTTTTTGGAAGAGTTTGATCTCCAGCCAACGATAACTGGACATTGGGGGCCAAGTTGGATGTATTAAAGGGAATTTATCTACTTTTGTGGCTTTGATATTTTTGTGCCATGCCCTGGGTTATCACACATGATCCCCTTTTGCGACTGCCAGACAAGCAATGGGGAAATCAGATTCGCTTAACGACTGGGTTACTAATTTATCAACTGCAGGTATTCACTAAACAAGTGTGGCATAAAACAAGGCAAAACTCACTTTACGAATGTCTCACTTAACCACAGAAATTTTGGGCTCAATTGTGGTCGTAAGTTGAGAACTACTCATAACTGTTACCATACAGATACTCCTCAATTAAAACCACTCTTGGCTTTGTTGCAAAGCGAGGAGGTTATTAAGTGAATCGCACCCAGTTTTAGAACCCCCTCTTTTTTTTGGCCACAATTGTTAAATGAATCATGAGATTGGAAAGTAAATCCAGTTTTCCACATTGATTTTTCTTGTCAGAGGCTAGTTGGTAAGGTCAAAAACGATCACACGAACCCAGGGCAATGCCATAGATGTCAGGACACCCTAATTAAATCATAAGCCTCGAGCCAAGATTCAAAAACTTCAAAGGACTTATTAGGAGTGAACATGTCGGCATGGCAACTCTAAAACAGGCATAGAAATGTTTTATAAGTTGACATTAATGGGGGAAAGAAATTTGAAGAAGCAGTGTGGCAGTTTAAAACCAAAAGTGCTTTCCATTCTTATCTTGCAAAGATTGTAACTAAGCTACCGGAATTTCTACCCTGAAAATCTCTAATTGTAGAACGTGATTGATGACTCTCAGCTATGAACGTGTTTCATTGGAGAATATGAATTATAATACACCCAGAGGAATGGAGGGGGGAAAACAGGGTCATGGGTGATAGTGAATTTCGTGTCTCAGAGTCTGCTGTCAGGATTCTGTCAGTTGCCCTAATTAAATCATGAGCCACAAGCCAAACTTCAAAAACTTCAAAGGATTTATTGGGAGCGAACAAGTCGGCGTGACCTGTATGAAGCCGATTTTGAGGCACATAATTCACTATCACCTATGACCCTGTTTTCCCACTCTGCCTCTCTTCTCCAACGAAACACATTCGGTTTTAAACTGCAGCACACTCTTTCAAATTTCTCCCCCTCCCATTCATGGCAACTCTAAAACAGGCAATAGAAATGTTTTATGAGTTGACAACAGATACATGCCAGTTGCCAACCATTTAAATTTTGATCATATGACCATGGGGATGCTATGAGTGCAAAGACCCTTTATAAGCCATCTTTTTTCTGGGTGGTTCAAACAGTTACTAAATGAATGGCTGTAACTTGGGGAATGTCTGTAATCATCTAGACGTATTTCTCAAGCTCAGCAGCTTGACGATGGGTGAACTTCAACTCCCAGAATTCCCAACTTGGATAAGATGTTTTACAGGTGGCACTTACTCTCAGCGAGAATTGCAAAGATGTTTAAAGATAAATTGGTGAAGTATTGGAAATGTCATCAGACACTTGGATCATAATATTACCATATGGGGTGGACATGCATTGACACTAAAAAATATTGGACTAGAATACACACGTGGTTGGAAGAAATGATAAAACAATGCATAGATTTAAAACCAGAGACATTTCTATTGGGAATTTTGCCTGAAGGCTATAATAAAATGATATCATATTTGATTATTAATGTATTAACAGCAGCTAGAATTATATTTGCACAAAATTGGAAAAATTAGAAAATTCCAGTGGAAGAGGAAGTAATAAAGAAAACATTGGAATGTGCAGAAATTACTAGATTGACAATAGCAATTAGAGAACAGAAAGAAAAAGAGTATTATAAAATTTGGAATTTATTCTATGAATGGCTAGATAGAAGAGTAAGAAATTGAAATATGTAATAATAGTATAATATAATTGATTGAATTAGACAGTAAGAAAATGAATATAATCTAAATAAATATGAAATATATTCTTGAAAGACAATAATTATAATGTTAATGATAATATAACAATTGATAAGTGTGATATAAAATATTGATTAGAATGATTAGAATAGAATAGAACAGAATAGAACAGAATACTTTATTGGCCAAATGTGATGGACACACAAGGAATTTGTCTTAGTGTAAATACTCTCAGTATACATAAAGAAAAGGAACATTCATTAAGAATCAAGAATCATAACGTACAACACTTAATGATAGTCATAGGATACAATCAACATCAAATCATACTAGGAAACAATTTGTTTAGCAGAGTGATGGCTTTCAGGAAAAAACTTGTGTCTAATTGTTCTGGTGTGCAATGCTCTATAGTGTCGTTTTGAGGGAAGGAGTTGAAACAGTTTATGTCCAGGATGTGAGGGGTCTGTAAATATTTTCACAGTCCTCTTTTTGACCTGTGCAGTATACAGGTCCTCGATTGAAGGCAGGTGGGTGGTAATTGTTTTTTCTGCAGTCCTAATTATCCTCTGAAGTCTGTGTCTGTCCTGTTGGGTTGCAGAACCAAACCAGACAGTTATAGAGGTGCAGATGATAGACTCAATAATTCCTCTGTAGAACTGGATCAGCAGCTCCTTGGGCACTTTAAGCTTTCTGAGTTGGCGCAAAAAGAACATTCTTTGTTGTGCTTTTTTGATGACGTTTTTGATCTTAGGTCTCCATTTTAGGTCATGTGATATAGTAGAACCTAGAAATTTGAAGGTCTCTACTGTTGATACAGTGTTGTCTAGTATTGTAAGAGGTGATAGTATTAATTATATAAATTTATTTATTATATAAATATAAACAAATAAGAAATGTATGATAATATGATTATGAGCACAAGAGATATGTACCGAACCAACACACCGTTGAATGGAAAGATGGTTTAAAAAAAAAACTCCCAGAATTCCCCAGCCAGCACAGAATTCTGGGAGTTGAGGTCCATCCATCTTAAAGTTTTCAAGTTGAGAAACACTGGCCTACAAAATGATTTGAGGGCTTTTGTCTAGAGAGAATCCCTTTTCTTTTCTAAAATTTATTTTACTTCAGAAAGATGGGTGAAAATACTTTGCAACTGCTGACCGACAAAAGAAGTTGGATGTTGCTCAGCCTTGCTTTCCACCAAATAATCCTCAGCTGGGTAAACTCTGAATTCTGGTGGAAATCTTTCAAGGACCGCCTGGAATGATAAACTGCTCCTTGGTTGTGGGAATCCAATTAAAGGCTTGGTAAAAATGTTAGGGGAAATAGAATTGGACAGTCAGGCAGAGAATGAAAGCTAAAAAAACAAAACAAAAAACCACATTTTGAAGATAACGCTTCCTTCCTACCTCAATTCCATCTTTTTTCCTGTCTCTTTTCATTAATGCTGGCAATTCATTAGCCATAAAGGTTGCTGACTGAATACATTCAAGGTTTAGCTCCACAGAGGAGAGAAATTTGGAATGATTCCTCAAGTTCCCACCTGGTTCGGCCTTTGCCTGGTCGTTGGCAGTCAGGGAAGATCCAGCCAAAGACAAAACTGACATATTCCTCACAACATCTGTGGGCCCTGAGAAATGTCCCCCTATCTCAGAGTTGGCCCGCTTGCCTTTCCAAGGCCTTTCTCAAGGACGGATCTTGGGATCCGGAGAGATGGTGGGGTCGCCGGAAATGTGGGAGGGAGGGTTGTTTTAAATTTTTAATTAGATTCTTAAAGGGGTTAGGGTTGGCCGGGCGGGGGTTGGGGGACAACCCGCCTGGGGCTGGGACCGGGTCGTGGGTTGAGCGTTGCCGGGAGGGTTTGGGATCGGACGGGGCTGTATTGAGGATGGGGGGTTGTCCCAGGGAGGGTGATTTTAAAGCGATTAGTACGGTGAGCGGGAGAGGCAGATTTGGCGGTTATAGGGGGCCACATTCTGTTCTGGGAGCGCGCCCCCGCTATTTGTCGGCGGTGGCGCGCTCCGACCCCCTTGTTATATCCCGTTCCCCGGGGGGTGTGAGCGATAGGGCCCGGGGCCTTCGGCTGATGTTGTGTAACGCCAGGTCCGTTATTAATAAGGCCCCCCTCATTTATGATTTGATCTGTGAGGGGGGAGCGGACCTGGTGGGTATTACCGAGACCTGGCTGGGCCCAGAGGGGGAGTGCCCCTTGTGGAGATGTGCCCAGCCGGGTTTCGGGTTTTTCATCGGCCGAGGGCCCAGGGGAGGGGCGGGGGTGTTGCGGTGGTTATTAAGGAGGATCTGTGTCCGAGGGAATCCACTGTTTCTCAGACGACCGGGTGTGAGTCTCTTTTCGTGAAGTTCGGTCCCAGGGTGCAGGTGGGCTTGCTGATCGCATACCTGGCTCCCTGCTATGCGGCATCGGCCCTGCTTGAGCTCCTCGAGGTTATAGCCGGCGTGGCGGTTGAGACCCCCAGGCTTATGGTCATGGGGGATTTCAACCTCCCTTCTGCCGGCGGTACCACGGGGATTGCTCAGGAGTTCATGGCTTCCATGACAGCCATGGGCCTGACCCAGTTAATTCGGGACCCTACTCACGTGGGAGGTCACACCCTGGATTTAGTTTTTGTCTCTGATCAGTGGCAGAGTGGTCTGGGTGTAGGGGACATAGTCATAGAACCCCTGTCATGGACAGACCATTCGCTCCTGAAGCTCGACTTCCGTTCCGCACCCCCCGACCGCAGGGAGGCGGGGCCGCTTAAATGGTACCGCCCCAGGCGCCTGATGGACCCGGATAGGTTCCTGAGGGAGCTTGGGCCATTTCCCGAAGCTCACACACACGACTCGGTTGAGGGCCTGGTTGCCACCTGGGATAGGGTGGCTGCTGGGGCCCTTGACCGGGTCGTGCCCTTGCGGCCTCTGACCCGGTGCCGATCCCAAATGGCTCCTTGGTTTTCTGAGGAGCTAAGGGAGATGAAGCGCCGGAAAAGACGCCTAGAGAGTAGTTGGAGAGCTAGCCGTTCTGAGTCTGACCGAACACTTCTACGATCTTATATTAAGACGTACTTAGTGGCGATAAGGGTGGCGAGGAGGACTTACCTCTCCACCCTTATTGCGTCCGCGGAAAACCGCCCAGCCGCCCTGTTTAGGGTGACCCGCTCCCTTTTAGAGATGGAAGCGCGGGAGGATCCCTTACAGGGACGGGCTGAGGAGTTTTCTAGGTTTCTGCTGGACAAAATCGCTCAGATTCGGGACGAGCTGGACTTCGACTGGGCATCTCCGGGCGGGGGAGCGGGGGTGGATATCGGTGAGGCCATTTGGGTTGAGTTCGACCCTGTTACTGTAGAAGACGTGGACAGGGTGCTGGGGGGACTGAATGCCACCACCTGTTTGTTGGACCCGTGCCCCTCCTGGCTGGTTTTGGCCACTCGGGAGGTGACACGAGGCTGGTTCCAGGGTATTATAAACGCTTCCTTGAGAGAGGGGCTTTTACCCGCCGCCTTGAAGGAGGCGGTGGTGCGGCCCCTCCTCAAGAAACCGTCCCTGGACCCAGCATTGTTATCAAATTATCGTCCTGTCTCCAACCTTCGCTTTGTTGCGAAGGTTGTAGAGAGTGTGGTGGCCCGTCAGCTCCCCCGCTTCCTGGATGAAGCGAGTTATCTTGACCCCCTCCAATCGGGCTTCAGGCCCGGGCACAGCACGGAGACGGCGTTGGTCGCGTTGGTTGATGATCTCTGGAGGGCTCGGGACAGAAGTTGTTCCTCTGTCCTGGTCCTGTTAGATCTCTCGGCGGCTTTTGATACTGTCGACCACAGTATCTTATTGCAGCGGTTGGAGGGGTTGGGGGTTGGAGGCACCGTGTTGCGGTGGTTCTCCTCCTTCCTCTCCGACCGCTCGCAATTTGTGTTGACGGGGGGGCAGAGATCGTCCCCAAGGCCCCTGCTTTGTGGGGTGCCTCAGGGGTCGGTGCTCTCGCCCCTTCTGTTCAACATTTATGTAAAGCCGCTGGGTGAGATTATCCGTGGCTTTGGGGTGGAGTTCCATCAGTACGCTGATGATACTCAGCTGTACATCTCCACCCCGGGCCACCCCAACGAAGCCGTCGAAGTGATGTCCCGGTGCCTGGAGGCCGTGCGGGGTTGGATGGGTCGTAACAGGCTTCGTCTCAACCCGGCCAAAACCGAGTGGCTGTGGTTTCCTGTGCCCAGATACAGCCAGCTTATTCCTTCGCTGGCCGTGGGGGGAGAGGTTTTGACCCCCGTGGAAAGGGCACGCAACTTGGGTGTCCTCCTGGATGTGCGGCTGTCTTTGGAAGAACATATTGCAGCCGTCACCAGGGGGGCTTTTCATCAGATTCGTCTGATTTACCAGTTGCGGCCCTTTCTGGATCTGGGCGCACTTCGCACAGTCACTTCTGCCCTCGTTATCTCCCGCTTGGATTATTGCAATGCTCTCTACATGGGGCTCCCCTTGAAGAGTCTCCGGAGGCTGCAGTTAGTTCAGAATGCAGCCGCGCGGGTGATCGTGGGCGCCCCTCGGGGCGCGCACGTAACACCACTTCTCCGCAGGCTGCACTGGCTTCCTGTGGCCTTCCGGATTCGATTCAAGGTGGTACTGACGGTATTTAAAGTGCTCCATGGCTCGGGACCTGGGTACTTACGGGACCGCCTGCTGCCATCAACAACCTCCCGCCGCCCAGTACGCTCCCACAGGGTCGCCCTACTTGGGGTTCCGCCACCTGATCGCTGTCGGCTAGCGGCCCCGAGGGTGCGTGCTTTCTCTGTGGGAGCGCCCTCTCTGTGGAATGATCTCCCCCCGGAGATACGAGCCATGACAGATATCCTCTCCTTCCGGCGCGCAGTTAAGACCCTATTTTTTAAACAGGCTGGCCTGGCCCAGTAAGGGTTAAAGGGGTTTTAAGTTAATAGGGTTTTTAAAATTTTAACTATTTTTAAACTTTCGGGATACAGCTATATTTATATTTAATTCGGTTTTAAACTCTATTTAATCTTGTATTTTTGTATTTTAATGTATTTACTAGGCTGTACACCGCCCCGAGTCCCTTTTCGGAGAGGGAGCGGTATAGAAATATGATTAAAATAAATAAATAAATAAAAGTTGCTGAAAGTAAGATTGAGAAACGAAAGCCTTTGTATGTGGATTTGTTTCATGAAATATTCGGGGAATAACAAGCCAGAAACTGTTGCTAGTGTCTATGAACTCAGCCAGAAACCTGGCCAGATACAAGAACTCAGGATAAAAAGAAGCTTTCAAATAAGAGATAATCAGAGTTGGAAGGGACCTTGTAGGTCATCTAGTCCAACCCCATGCCTAAGTAGGAAACCCTACATCATTTCTGACAGATGGCAGTCCAGTCTCTTCTTGAAAGTCTCACTTGTAGGGGTACAAGTCTTGCAGAACATTTTTGAGAAAAATGCAAAATTTAGCACTGTGGTGCTATAAAAAGAAAATTGACTTCCCAACATACATGATCTGGATCATACTCTTTTTTAGCTTCTTTTTATCATTATATCGATCAGTAGAGCTCTGGGAAATAGAAGCCATAGCAGTTAAAGACTTTGTTGTAATATTTAATTAGGCTCCAATAATAGAGAATGTTTCAAGGAAAAACTGGCTTCATTGATTTGGGATAGATAAGATGCCGTGACAAAATTTCTATGAGCAGATTATAACAAGAGTTTATTAACAGGGAAGTTTGGAATTTTAATGTTTTTTAACGTTTTAATATTATTGTTCATCCTGTTCACAACTATGCCACTAATATAACGTGACCCAATGGGGCATGAGTTGTCTAGTAGCATGTATTTGAGCATGTGCAAAATTATATAATCATAAATTATCTAGATAAATCTTAATTAATTATTAAAGGGAACTTTTTCCTCTTTGATTTCTGGCTCGCTTTAATCATCATAAACTATAGGGTTTTTCTCTCTGACATTATCACCGCTATATAATTTTTACCTTTGCTAAATTTCACTATACAGGTTGTCCTCAACTTATAACCACAATCATTTCTGCTGTTAATGAGAAATTTGTTAAAATGAATTTTGCCCCATTTTATTACCTTTCTTGTTACAGTTGTTAAGTGAATCACTGCAGTTAATAAGTAGGTAACCTGGTTGTTAAATGAATCTGGATTCCCCATTGACTTTGCTTGTCAGAAGGTCAGAAAAGGGAATCACATGACCACAGGACACTGCAACCGTCATAAGTAAGAGTCATTGCCCAACGTCCGAATTTTGATCTCATGATCGTAGGGATGCTACAAAGGTTGTGTGAAAAAAAATGGCCTTTTTTTTCAGTGCCGTTGTAACTTTGAATGATCACTAAATGAACTGTTGTAAGTCAAGGACTACTTGTGCTAATGAATTCTAAGTCATCTCCTAAGATGGGCTGAGTCATCTGAGTCATTATACTGCAAAGTCGTAGTTTTTAATCTCCCTGGAGACACCCCTTTTACAATGGAGGCCAGAACAATAGGGAATTAAATGACTTATTTGCTGTGCAGAAGCCTCATGGCTATGATGGATGCTCTGCATCGGAGGCAGAGATGGGGCCAGGACCACCTGACGGTTATCAGCTGCCTTTGGAGTCAGAGATCAGTGGGGAAGAAGAATAGCTGGAGCCTGATCTTGATGTGCACATGCACAGAGCTGCCAGGAGATGGGAACAGTTAAGAAACAAGGGTCGACTCAGGAGTAAAGACGCAGGTGGACCGTGAATGGCCCCTCCCAGAGGGAATAAAGAGGAGTGAAAGGGGAGTGGTGTTTGCAGGAGACAATTAGTTCATTTAATCAGTGTGAAGATTTGTTCATGACTCATACAGACTCCTTGCCAAGTATTTCCTTGTACAGTGTTGCGTTTGGAAGCTATCGGCCTGGCAACTCTCCAAGCCTAATAAGGTCGGTGGTTGTAATTCACCCTTGAAAGACTATTTGCTGAGACTTTGCTGGATGTGAATGATAGGAATTCACATTAGCCTAATAAAAAGGGCTTTTTTGTTGGGACAAGAAATCTGTTTTGTGATTTTGTGTAGCCTAGGTCAGAACAAAAACACAGCACTGTCTTTGGCAGCTATAAAAGTTCTGCAAAGCTCGGAAAAGAAATCCCAGCAAAGAATGAAGAGGGCGTTGCAAAAGATCCTGCAGGTAAGAAACTGATTCCTGTTGCATTTATTAGGAAGCAGTGGGGATGGGGGTGGAAATGTCCATTTGCAACTCTTTCCAAGGAGCGACAATGAAACCGACTCACTCTGAGAACTGCAATTAAATGAAGCCACTATAAAGTTCATATTCCTATTGTTTGATCTGCTTGTTAGATCTGCTGTTGAGAAATTTGATTTATTGCAGTGTTTCAAATTTGGCAACTTGAAGATTGTGGACTTCAACTACTAGAATTCAGGAATTCTGGGACTTGGAGTCCATACGTCTTCAAGTTGCAAAATTGAAAACACTGCTTTACAGCTTTACAAGGAACCAATCTGTGATCAGAAAAGCTTTGAATCAATGTCCAGATCTAAGAATGTTTCTCAGGACTGCACAATATATTAGTCAGAGTCAGCAAGTATTACAATAGGGTTCCTTTTGTTTCCATGTTTAGAATTCCTTTTTTACATCAAAACTCTCTGAATATATTGTTGCATTGTCTTCATGGTTCTAACCTTGGTTTAGGGTGATTTTTGTCACCATCAAAAATGCCCTTGAAAAGTTTTGCACCCTCTGTCCAGTAATTCAGGCTCTTTATAAGTTTTTAATTTTGCAAGCCATGGTATAGATCAGGGATCTCCAACCTTGGCAACTTTAAGACTTGTGGACTTCAACTCCCAGAATTCCTCAGCCAGCTTTGATATAGACAGTCCTTGGAGTAGTATGGTGGCCTAAAGATGGAGCTCTCGCCTCACAGTCAAAAGGCTGTGAGTTTGATCCTAGGCAGATATTTCTTTTTGGGCACACTGAGAATCTATCTGCTGAGCAAAACTCCTAATTGGTGACAGGAAGGGCAACCAGCCAGTAAACACTTTGCTAGCTCCATTCAGTTACCCAGATTTCACCCCGCAAGGGATTATGGGGTTGTTAACAATGATGATGATGATGATATTATAGATAGTCCTTGAGTTATGACCAGCTGCTTCATGGCCGTTCAGAGTTACGACGGACATCTCTTATAACCAGGATTTGAAATTCTGATAATGGCCTCTCCCCGGTTACATAACTGTCTTCAAGCAATCAGCAACTGGGTGCATTTTCTGGCATTTTCAGTGCCCTGTGATCACATTATTACATTTTATGATGTTTTTTTATTACAAACCAGCATTTACTTCCAGGTTTTCAGTAAAAGAAATTCAAAGCAAAGCACTAATTTTCTTAATGACTGTAGCATTTGCTTAATGACCAGGGTAGTTAGTTTATGACTGTGGTATTTGCTTAATGACTGCAAAGAAGTTGATAAAAATCTTGTCAGTCATAAAGGTGACCTGATTTTATGACCATCTATGGTCATATCTATTACAGGTTGCAGCTATGAACACAGAATGAAGAGAGAATATGATATTTGTCTCAGTGCAATACATTAAAAAATCATTTTTGTTCTGCCAAATCAGTATTTCTGCTTTCATCCAATTTTTCTATATCACCATCTTTCCCCCAATTTTTAATGTTAGATTTCCCCATAAAATAGCGTAGGAAAAGTATTTTTATAATATACATATCTTTGTGTTTTATTCCATTTGTTTTTTTTTACCTATTTATATTATTATTTTAAAGCAATAATGATTATTTTAAGAAGTTAAAAAAATAACATTCTAACTGCCAAATGTTGTTAACTTTTTTTTCTGGCCGCATAACATTTTAACTCTGTTTTTATCTGCTGAGATTGTAACAGCCATGTTTGATCAATTAACAATTATTAAACTAATTAAAATTAACAATTAAAAATTAATGAGCTGAGGAAAACGTCTGACACCTACAGAAGTCCTCTGCAGAGAAATACAAAACATTCCTCTTCAGGAAGTTTCTTATGTTTTACTGACTTACCAGCAGCCTGGAAATTTTTGTGCAATTTAAAATCTTCATTAAAAAAGCCTTTTCTTTCTTTTTTTTTAAAAAAGGACAGGCTTTGTTAAGGTAGTAATTTGGGAACTGTCTCTATTCCTCGTGACTCTCTATAGAAGGGAAAGTTGGACTTTGAAGAAGAAGTATTGATGCTTTTAAAGACTGGAGTTGGAGAAGGCTCTGGGAA